>MU701625.1:3697-64747 GCA_026770625.1 Nicotiana glauca | reverse complement strand
ATCAAAAACTCACTATCGGACCGGAAACTTCAAAAATTCAAACTTCGGCATTTCAAGCCTAAATGAGCTACGAACCCCCAAAATACATTCCGAACACGCTCCCAAACCCGAAATCACCTAACGGAGCTAACGGAACCATCGAATTTCCATTCCGATGTTGTCTTCACACTGTTCCAAGTACGGACCATTGTTCAACTGTTAAGCTCTCGTTTAGGGACTAAGTGTCCCAAAACACTCCGACTCCTAACACCGAACGTCCCGGCAAACCAAAATAGCATAAAAGAACTTAGGGGAAGCAGTTAATGGGGAAATGGGGCGTAAATTCTAAAAACGATCGGCCGGGTCGTTACATACTTACCTCAAGCCGGCCAAGATCCTATCTCGCTATACCCTTGCCTCTCAAATCGGCCTCCTCGCGCGTCGAATCTGATCAAAACCACAACGAATATATCACAATAGGCTAAGGGAACATAACCCAATCGAAAAACATCGAAAATCACAAAATTTGTAAAAACCGAGCCTGTAAAAACCGAGCCCTAGGCCCACTTCTCAAATTCCAAAAAATTTAACATCGACGGATTTCTTATCTCGCCACGAGTCTATACATATCAAGAACTCCCAAATCTGAGCTCAAATGACCCATCAAAACCTAATTTAAAATATCAAAAATCAAGCCCTATTTCTTCCCCCTTTTTGATAAACTTTCATGAATTTCTAGGTGGATTCTACCATTAAATCATGTTTGTAGTTCATAAAACTCACCTCCAATCAATCCCAGTTGAAATCCCCTTCAATTTTCGTCCAAAAGCTCTTAAGGATGCTCAAAAATGGTGGAAAAATACCTTGGCTCGCGGATGAAATATTATTTTAAAACTCTTCTGCCCAGACCTTTTTCGCTTCTGCGATCAAATTACCGCATCTGCGGTTTCCGCTTCTGCAATACTTCACTATTCTCCAAAAACTGCTTCTGCTGTCACAATCCGCACCCTCGGACTCCGCTTCTACGGTCAATCATCTGCTTCTACGGGAATCCCACAATATAAAAAATCCATACCTGCGATACCCTTTTTGCGTCTGGGGAACCGCATCTGCGGCCCCTTTTCCGCAGATGCGGAAATACCAGAACCAGCAAACTTCAGAAATGCTACAAGTCCAAAATTCATCCCGATGGCCATCCGACATCACCCTGATACCCCCGGGACCTCAACCAAACGTGCCAACCCATCCTAAAACATCATTCGAACTTGCTCCAAGACCACAAACAATACCAAAACTATCAAATTACATCGAATTCAAGCCTAAGTTCTTCCAAAACTTTCGAAACACGCATTTGATCAAAAACCCGACCAAAACACCTCCGAATGACCTGGAATTTTGCACACACATCCCAAATCACCTAACGAAGCTACAATATCTCTCGTAATTTTATTCCAACCCTCGGATCAAAATCTTACCCCTCAACCGAAATTCGCCAAAATACTAACTTCGCCAATTCAAGCCTAATTCTACACCGGACCTCCAAAATCAATTCCGATCACGCTCCTAAGTCAAAAATCATTACCCAAAGCTAACCGAATCACCGAAAATTACATCCGAGCCCTCTAACTCATAAGTCAATATCCGTTTGACTTTTCCAAACCAAACCTTCCTTAAAGAGACTAAGTGTCTCATTTCCTTCTAAAAGCAATCCAAATCGACTCATTCACCCAAGACTCTTATAATGAAACATAAGGAAGCAAAAAATGGGAAAACGGGGCGGTAACTCACGTGACGATGGGTCGTATCGTCACACTTAAATATTGAGTATCATTTACACATAATCTCTACATTTAAGGTACTCTTCCTTTTTCCAAAAAAAAACTATATTTGTCTTTTTACTTACCAAAAATCATCACCTCTCTTTATACTAACCCAAAATCATCACCATAAGAAACCTATTGAACCCCAAAATCATCACCTCTCTTTGTGCTTACCCACAGTAAGAAACCCATTGATACCCATAATCTTTCTAACCCAAAAATCTCGCTTACTCACTCCTCTTCCACTGTTATCCTCCCAAAATTACAGATTCTTTCCTCTTCCAAAGCTGTTGATATACGATTTCTCTCTTTAATTATCCAAAATCTCTTTCTTATTTACGCCCAGAATTTCCATGTTCCCACCATTGCCGACAATTTTAAATTATCAAATCATCAATTGCATCGTTCTTTTGCTGGGAGACCGGACAACATTAAAAATGAAGAAATATTTAGGAATTGTATGATAAATATATCATAATTATATTTAAATTTTATCAGATACATCAATATGTAAAATATACTTGTATCATAATTGTATATAACTTGTAGGTGGTACATTAATATCTAAAATAATACCTGATACAACTAATAAATTAATATATAATTATCATATATTTGTGATACAAACTGTGAAATTCGTCACGATCTCACAACTGCTCATAATTCAAATACAAATTTGATACAATCCTGAAAGAATTCTTACAATTCTGTTACAATTATGATACAACTTAAAACTGACTCTAAACTTAAACTAATACAATATCGTATTATATTTGTATTAGTATTGTATCATATATTATTTTAGGTACAAATTGTGATACAATTCTAAATTATGATACAACTTTTATCTTTATCTTTTTCAAGTTTCAATTTAAAACATCCACCTAGAACCAACTTTAAACATAAATTATAATACAATATTGTATTTTAATAGTGTTAGTATTGTATAAAAATTGTCTTAAATATTTATGTATCAAATATAACTCAAATACAATTATGATACTTTTATTATACAATTATAATACAATTCCAAAACTTCGTCTTCCTCGAGTTTCATTATGAAATCCAGCCTAAAATCAACTTTAATGGGGAGTAAATTAAGGTTGAAATTCAGCCTAAAATCATTATGATAATTTAAAATTGTCGGCAATGGTGGGACCATGGAAATTTTGGGCGTAAATTAAGGAATTTTGTTGTAAAAGAAAACAGAAGAGAGAAGAGGATTGGGAAAAAAGGAAAGGATATAATTGAATCTCTTAATTAAAGCTACTAATAATGGGGTGGGAGCCTTTTAAGGCAATCTACATAATTTGTAAGAAAAAATTAGATACTTATTAAAAACAACAAAACATAGAGAACATTGGAAAATAAGTTTCTAATATAGTATAACTAGGTAAAAGTCCCAAAAAAAATTGCAAGCCAACTTGAAGTGGGCCTTTAGCCCAGTTAATTAAGTCGGTCCATTTGCTTTTGAAGAAGCAACAAGAAGCCAAAATTTATTGGGATTTTTACACCTTGTACAAAACCTTAGTACCCTATTTATTTTAAATAAATATCATTTTAAAATATTACATTCTATAAATACCTTTTAGCCTTTATAGCAAAAAAAAATCTAAATATAGTTACATCCTACAACTAAGGCACCATATATGCTAAATATTATTTTTCTCTCTCCCTTTTTGTATTTTCTCTCACATAATTACCGTGTATCTACAAACCCCAATACAATCTCTCTATTTGCATACAACCAGACTCTCTTCTCCCACAAACCCTAGTTTCTTAACAAGCCATTTTACCCTGTTGTTGGACAAAATACGTTAATGGCTTCTTCTATTTCTTTTCCTAAAGAATCTAAAGAAGAGCAGAAAGAAGAAAACAAGCAACAATCTTTTGGTCTCGTGGCTGCTCCTACTTATGTACCAATTGGAGGAGTTAGTCCATTCAATTTGATCTTTACAACGAAGGCATACTCCTGTTATGTCTGAGAAAGGCCTAAACTTTTCACTCACTTCCTGCAAAATAAAAGCAAAACCCATCAATGGTTGAGACCCAATTCAAATGTTTAGTGGCCAGAGAGTAAAAGGTGAGCGTACGGTTTCATTGATTTTGACGCCGGCGTTACGTTTCCAGGCGACTTTGTTCTGGTGCTTCGGCGGCCCTTTCCTTCTATTTCTTTTCCTAAAGAACCTAAAGAAGAGCAGAAATATTTTATTCAACAGTAGTTAGTTATATTCAAGTATTTTATACAAATGTATTTAGTTGTATTCAGTTGTAGTTAGTTATATTCAACTATTTTATTGAGTAAAAGTTAGTTGTATTTTGTTGCATTCAAGAGTTTATTCAGCTGTATTCAGTTGTATTTTTGTTGTATTCAAGTGTTTTATTCAGATGAATTAAGGTGTATTTTGTTTTATTCAACTGTATTATTCAACTGTATTTCTCTTTATCCAGCTATAGTCTTTATTATGTATTTTCAAATACAGATTAATGAGGGATCATTTTAGTTCGTTGAGTTAAATTATGAGAATATCATGTGATTTTATTTCCTTCCGTTTTTAGCACAGATACGTTACTGTATTTAATGTTAATGTCGCTTGAATACAGCTAAATACATGTCAAACTTAGCTGGAATTCCAGATTTTACGCCTATGTTTTTGGTTGTATTAATGAATACAACAACTTAAATACATGAAATACATTGTATAAAAACATAAAAGGTATCTATAACACGTAATATAGCAAAGGGTATCTATAAATGGCTAATTAGATAAAAAAGATGGTGCTTTATGAAAAATTTCCAAATTTATTTTATTGTGTTTCAAGTGACTATCCACGTGAGAGCATAAATAAAACTACTATCCCTTTTCTTTTTTTTTCTTTTTTTTTAATTATAAATTACTCCAAGAGAGAGAAAACCTAATGTGGGACAACTCAGCACCCCCCTCACGTCCAGGCCTCTGGAGCGCGGACAACACAAATGGGGATCCAATATCGGTAATAATAATTAGGATGAGCATGACTTTGATACCATGATAAGAATGAACATTGGGTCTAACTCAACCCCAAAAGCTAGCTTGTGAGGTGAGGATTGCCCAAGCCATAAAAATTCCTCCATGTAGGACAACTCAATAGAAAAAATAACAAAAAAAAAATATGGATATCCACTAGCAAGGCGACGACGGTGTTCTGGCGACGACAAGGGGTTGTTGAAAAAAATTGTGACAAGTGAAACTGATTCCTCTTCCTTTCTTTTAAAAGAATTACGGATCAGTTTTAAAAAATTGTTCCTCTGACTAGATTTGAAAAATTGTCTACAAAGCTGCTACAAATTACATCAATTGATTTGTAGCGATACAAGTTTGTGAAAAAATGCCATAGAAATTCCAACACTGATTTGTATAAATCGATTTCAAAAATAATGTCAAAAGGAAAAAATGGATTAAACTTATTAACCGATCCCAATTGCATAGAGAAATATATATATATATATATATATATATATATATATATATATATATATATATATATATATATACACACACACACGTAGTTCCAGATATACACAGAGTAGAACTATTCTAATATATATTTCGGACCAGAAAACCAGCCAATGACTCTGATACCAATGAAGGAACACGTTAATCTAAATACATTAGATAGCGCGTAAATCGTAAAACGAGAATTTACTTGTTCTTCGTGAAGCGGAAGCGAAAACGGATGAACCGTAGCTGGAATTACTGGACGGCGGTGGTTGTCACGGTGTATTCAAACAACTCCCAATTCCACAGTCTAAACCCTAACCGAAATTAAGAGAGAAGAGCGTAGAAAAATACTGTAGAATTTGCCTTTTTAATGTACACACTAAGTGTACTTATATAGAGAATATTTGGTTAACTAATTACCCTATTAGGCCTTAAAGCACCCCTTATGGATGGACCCAATTTTCCTACACTAAGGAAGTCATTTTCCTACAATTTTGAAAAAATATGATATGTAGAAAAATATTTTCCAAACTATTTTGTGCAACCAATCCGTAAAAAATAAAAAAATATTTTTGGAACAATATTTTCTGTCATACCAACACACCCAGAATTCATTACCAAATTTTTGTTTTGTTTCTTTTTCGAGAGTGTTTGTTCGACTTTCAAAAATGAGAACAAGTGATTTGAGGGGGTTGTATATTAATACGAACCTCCCTAATATAGCATGAAGGAGAGATAACCTATTGGTACATGGAAATGACGTAAATGCTATTGGTACAAAACGTAGGCTTCAAGCCTTTGTGCAGATGAAAAAGAAACCTATACTAGAGGGAAAAGGGAAGCACATTCTGCCCAGTTACTAGTCCTAGGGCCAAAGGGTAAACTTTATGAAAAAATAAGGCAACCAGTACCGTCTCCGACCATACCACCGCCACCATCACAGTGACGGACCCAGGATTGTGTGCAAGCGAGTTCAATCTTAGAAATATATAACTTTAGTCGTAAAATAGTAGTTGTCCAGTGAGTTCAAATAAATATTTATACAAAATTTATACAGCTTTAATCCTAATTTATGCATATACATAGTATTTTTTTTTGTGAAGCGGGTTCAGTTGAACCCGCTAGCCACCACTTGGGTCCACCACTGCACCACCACAAATGCCATCTTTATAGCTGCAATCAGAATTGATCTTAACATATCTCGTAGGAGGTTTTACTCCATTTCACAATAATAGTCTTCTTAAATTGAGTCACAATATGTCTATTGGAAACAACCTCTCTATCTTCATGAGGTAGGAGTAAGGTCTGCATATACACTACTCTATCCAATCCTCACTTGTGTGATTACACTGGATAGTTATTGTTGTTATTAGAAGATCAATAATGTTGTCCTAATTAGGACCAGGTGTAATGCTCTTGAATTGGCTATCTACTAGGTGGACTATGGTAAAAGAAATGAGATTAAGAGATGTATTCACATTTGTTTTCTCATTGCTTTAAAGTTCCCAAGAGGTGACAATATGAATGCACTCACCTCCACCACTTTATTATTATTTGTCTATGTGACAAATCTGTGCTGCGCTAGTTCTCCACCATAGAAGAGATGATCTACTGATTCCTCTCATCCTCTGCATGTGTTCGGCAACGCCCACATCTAGAGTGGATTTCTATTCCCATAGTTCTGTAATCCCACGTTCAAGTACAATAATTAATGATTTCAAATATCTTAAAAGCATGTGAAAATGTCACATTAATTAAAAAACTTGTTTGACTCTAAAATCCAAACAGCACCGCATAAATTGAGATGAAGAAAGTATTGGTTATCGGTGCACGGAAGTAATATCTTGTGAAGAATTCTTCCCAATTCATTGATCCTTTCAGTTGTTTGATTCATTTATTTATGCAGATGGGTTTTGGGTCAGGTCAGGTTGATTCTCAATATTTATTAGTTAAACAAAAAAGAAGAGAATATGAAGTAGATAATTTTGTGTGAGGCGGTGAAAGTTTTGTATTTTTTCTTGTTAGAAAATATAATTATATAGTAGACGGTCAAAATCGGGCTCGCCCCTTGTGTGATTAGTCGAGACTGGAACATGATAGGTTAAGGTTCGACCTTGTATTATATCGAACCATGATGCAAAATTAGATCGTCGAGCCCGTGACCCAAAGACCGATCAAGATCAAGATCGAGATCGAGCAAGATCGAGATCGAGCAAGATCGAGCCGAGCAAGATCGAGGGAACTTACCGAGCCAAACAATGAAAAGCCGAAATATCCGCGATCGGTCGAGGATCACCACAAGGAGAGGCCGAAATAATTAGCAAATCATAAGATTTTTTACCCTGTATAGTATTGTACCAAGAGTAGGACACCCCTACTATATAGGGGAGGGGGTCTGATCATTTGTAATACACATCATATTTATGCAATACAAAGCAATATACTGCCATTTTCTAGCTTTCATTATCTTGTTACTCTATTCATACGTCAGTTGAAACATCTTTTGGTTCAAGGGTGACTGAACTCGAGGGCCAATGCTATTCAATTCATGCGGTTTGCATTTATTCTTTTATCGTCAATTTCAATATTAATCTCTCTTCTTAATTTGTTCCAAGTTATATCACGTACCCTTAAAATCGCGTATAAATTCAATTGTTATCCTTTTTTTAGGGTAAATAGTTTGGCGCCCACCGTGGGGCTAAGAATAATAGTGATTAACTGGTACAAACTTTCGCAACACACACTATTTTATACTTGTTCTTTGAAGTATCTTTGATTACAGGACTAAAAAATGTCAAACTCTCAATCAGCACCTCTACACGTTGACAATGATTTTGGCCACCACGACGAAAATGATAACATAGCATCAGGGAACGATGTACCCCCAGTTGGCCTCGATGGAGTTCCGGTGTAGATCCAATCGACGTAAGCTCACATGTAGCCATTAATGGAAATTTCGTCGTTGATCCTGAAGGCAGCGTCCGTAGGAATGTTCAATCAGCTTCTCAAAGCGCACGTGTCGGTGAAGATGGTGGGTTCAGCCTGCGGGTGATCTTTAAAATATTGTAGGCTCAGCATGCAGCAATAGCCCAGCTCTAAAACCAGAATCACCCACCGAGCAGGTCAAGCTTGAGCCGTCTCGGGAAGTTGTATACATGGTCGATTCAGTTTCAAGAAAATCTAATGAGAAAGAATCGAGATCAATCCTCCAATCATAAAGATGCTCGAAGAACTAATAAAGCGAATTAAGTCGGGGGAAAGGAAAATCGAGGCAAATGATAAAAAGTGGAAACTTACAACTCCATGGTCGATCAAATTCGGGAGAACCGCCAATATTGAAGGGTCTGAATTCCAAAAAGTTCACACAAAAGCCTTTGTCCCGAGCGCGGCTCCAAAGCCAATCCCCAAGAAGTTCCGCATTCCCGAGATTCCTAAGTATAATGGAACGACTGATCCAAACGAGCACGCCACCTCTTACATGTGTTCTATCAAAGGGAATGATCTGGAAGATGACAAGATCGAATCTGTCTTCCTAAAGAAATTCAGGGAGACCATGTTAAAGGGAGCTATGATATGGTACCATTATTTATCACCTAATTCTATTGACTCATTTGCTATGCTTGCAGATTCTTTCGTAAAGGCACATGTTGGGGCCATCAAGGTCGAAACCAGGAAGTCAGACCTTTTCAAGGTAAGGCAGAAAGACAATGAAATGCTCAAAGAATTCGTGTCTCGATTCCAAATAGAACAAATGGACTTGCCACCGGTCACTGATGATTGGGTTGTTCAAGCTTTCACCCAAGGACTTAATGTTCGGAGCTCAGTAGCTTCAAAGTAGTTGAAGCAGAATTTGATAGAATACCTAGCTATTACTTGGGCCAATGTGCATGATCGGTATCAATCAAATGTCAGGGTCGAGGACGATCAACTTGGAGCTCCTTCTGAGTCCGTTTATCCCATAAGACACGTCGATAGAACCAAGAGGGATATTGAATGAGAATCGAGGCTGAACAGAGATCGATATCAGCCGTATAATGGAGACCGTAGGAGAAATGAGCTTGGGCAAAATTTTGCACGAAATGAAAGGATAAGTGATCGAGGTCAAAGCTCCCGAGGGCTCATGAGCAAGAACGACTTCGAGTACAACTTTAATGTTGATGCGACTGCCATCGTATCGGCTATCGGATGCATCAAAGATACCAAGTGGCCCCGACCTTTACAAATTGATCCAACACAAAGGGATCCCAACCAAATATGAAAATATCATGGCACACATGGCCACAGACAATTGGGAGAAGAAATAGCCCGGTTATTCAACGGGCAATAGCTGAGCTAAGAACCATTTCAGAAATAGGGATTCCAATAAACAAAATGAACAAGACGAGCACCAACACTTCATTCATATGATCATCGGAGGGGTTGGTGTTCCTCAAGTCCAATGCTAAAGCACACCAAAGTATCAATCATAAGGAAAAATGGGCTCGAGATTACATACCAAAAGGAACTTTATCTTTCAACGACGAGGATGCAGAAGGAATCATGCAGCCCCATAATGATGCGATGGTAATTTCTATACTCATGAATAAAACTCGAGTTAAACATGTGTTAATTGATCTGGGTGGTTCGACCAACATCATTCGATCAAGGGTCGTAGAGCAACTCGTCCTACAGGACCAAATCGTACCTGCAGACCGAGTGCTAAATGGATTCAACGTGGCCTACAAAACTACTAAGGGAGAAATAACATTGCTGGTAAATGTAGCCGGTACCACCCAGGAAACTAAGTTTTATGTAATCGAAGGCAACATGAGGTACAATTCCCTGGCCATGGATCCACAACATGAGGGCAGTGCCCTCGACCCTTCACCAAGTATTAAAATTTCCAACACTGGAAGGGATCAAGACGGTCTAGGGGGAACAACCCAACACAAAGGAGATATTTTTCATCGATGAAGTAATTTCGATATCGACGGTCTCATCCGCAAAAGAGTCAGGTTCGAAAGCAAAGCAAGAAGCCAAATAGTAATCACTAGCATCAGCCTCAACCCAACCAGACATGAAGGGGACTGACGAATACGATGATTACAGAGTACCTCGATCCTTTATAGTTCCCGATGATTCCGACACTACCAAATCAATGGTCAAAGAGCCGAAGCAGGTCGTACTGGTTGAGCATATTCCCGATCAAAAGGTATACCTGGGCACGGGGTTAACTCCCGAGATTAGGAAGAAAATCATTCAATTTCTTATGACTAACATGGATTGTTTTGCTTTGTCCCATCTCGATATGAAAGGGATCCCACCGGAGATCACTACTCACAAACTGAGTCTAGACTCGAAATTCTATCCGGTAAAGCAAAAAAGGATGCCCCAGTCCGAGGTCAAGCACGCCTTTATCAAGGACGAGGTAACTAAACTCCTTAAAATAGGGTCTATCCGGGAGGTCAAATACCCGAAATAGTTAGAAAATGTAGTAGTAGTCCCTAAAAAGGGAAACAAACTAAGGATGTGTGTGTATCATAAAGATTTAAATAAGGAATTCCCCAAAGATTCTTTCCCTTTTCCTAACATTGATAGCATGATTGATACCACGACCGACCACGAGATCCTTAGTTTTCTCGATGCCTACTCCGGGTATAACCAAATACAAATGAACTTGGACGGTCAAGAAAATACATCTTTCATCACTAAGTATGGCACATACTGCTATAACATAATGCCATTTGGATTAAAAAATACCAGTGCCACTTACCAACGACTAGTAAATAGAATGTTCGAATAACAGATAGGAAAATCCATGGAAGTGTACATTGACGATATATAGTTAAGTCCCTGCGAGCAAAGGACCATTTAAAGTATTTACAGGAAAACTTCAGTATATTGAATAAGTACAACATGAAGCTGAACCCAGAAAAGTACGCGTTCAAAGTTGGATCAGGTAAATTCCTTGGGTTCATGGTGTCCAACAGAGGAATCGAGATCAACCCCGACAAAATCAAATATATAGAGGATATCAAGGTAGTGGATAATGTCAAGGCCATACAAAGGCTAACCGTGCGCATTGTAGCACTGGGGCGATTCATCTCGAGGTCTTCCGATAAAAGCCATCGATTTTTCTTGTTGCTAAAGAAGAAAAACGACTTCATATGGACCCCAGAATGCCAATAGGATTTAGAAGAACTTAAGTTATATTTATTGAGCCCGCCGTTTCTTCACACCGAGAGCAGACGAACGTCTATACTTGTATATATCAGTATCATAAATAGCGGTAAGTGGAGTCCTAGTCCGGGAAGAAAAAGGTATGCAATTTTCAATTTATTATATTAGCATGACCTTAGGTGAGGCCGAAACTAGATACCCTCACCTAGAAAAATTGGCACTTGCTTTGCTAAGTGCCTTTAGAAAACTAAAATCATATTTTCAGTGTCATCCTATATGTGTTGTGACAACCCTCCCTTTACGAAATATAATGCATAAACCCGAACTCTCGGGACGATTGGCCAAATGGGCCGTCGAAATCGGCGGGTAAGATATTGAATATCAACCTTGAACAACCATTAAATCTCAAATTTTGGCACATTTCGTGGCTGACTTTATGCCGGCTCTAATACCCAAAGTCGAAAGAGAGTTGTTGGTAAAATCAGAAATGTCTTCGAGAATTTGGACCCTCTTTAAGGACGGTGGCTCGAACGTAAAAAGGTCCGGACTTGGCATTATACTGAAGCCACCCACAGGTAGTATAGTTAGACAATATATTAGAACTATAAAATTGACTAACAACGAGGCCGAATATGAGGCCATGATTTCAGGTCTCGAACTACCCAAATGCTTGGGGTGGAGATAATCAAATCTAAGTGTGACTCCCTTCTCATAGTAAACCAAGTAAACGGAACATTTGAAGTAAGAGAATAACGAATGCAAAGGTACCTAGACAAGTTACAGGTAACGTTACATCGGTTCAAAGAGTGGAATTTGTAGCACGTGCCTCGAGATCAAAATACTGAGGTCGAAGGCCTATTTTTTGTTACGGTATCAACTTGGGGGCAGTCATACAACTTATGAGGTAGGTAGTAGAGGAAGGTCACATCGAAATAAACTCCACAAGCTTAACCTGGGATTGGAGAAATAAATACATAGAGTATTTGAAGTTCGGGAAACTTCCCTCAGATCCCAAGGAATCGAGGGCCATGCGTACAAAGGCAGCCCGATTCAGCTTGTCCAAGGATGGAACCTTGTTCAGGAGAATGTTTGATGGCCCACTGGCTATATGTCTGGGACCCAGAGATATCGAATACATTCTGAGGGAAGTTCACAAGGGCACTTGTAGTAATCATTCATGCGTCGAATCATTGGTTCAAAAGGTGATCAGAGCAGGCTATTACTGGATCGACATGGAAATAGATGCGAAAGAGTTCGTACGAAAATATGACAAGTGCCAAAGGTATGCTCCTATGATTCACCAAGCCGTGGAGCTATTGCATTCAGTATTATCGCCATTGTGAGCACGTCATTTTTTCCCCGCTTAAATTACTCCTATAGAATTCTTAAAATTACGATTTTTCTTTATTTGTTTGATTTTTTAGGATTAATTACATAATTATTGTGATTGTTTGTATTTTTGTGTGCAGTTTAGTTGGTATAATTCATAAAAAAAAATATACAAAATATAGTACCGTTGCATTTAGGACTCAATTTTATATTTTTAGTTTTATTGGTCAATTAACATAAAAAAATAGAAGAAAATAATAAAAATGGTTCTTTTGCATTTTTACTTTTAATTCTCAAATAGGTTTTAGTTTGTTCGAAAATAGGAGTTAATTCTTGAAAATTAACTAGTTTAGTTGTAGAATTTAACTTAGCTCTTTATATTTAATTTTGTATTAAACAAAAAATTTAAAAAAAAAGAAGAGAAAAATAAGGGAATTAATTGAAAAGAAAATAAAAAGAAGAGATAAGCAGGCCAACCAGTTTGGGCTAATATTCAAATCAATTGGCCAGCCCAAATATTCCCCAAATCTGCTCAAAATCCAGCCCAAAATCACCTTGATCCGGTCCAGCCCTTCAAACAACAAAACGACGTCGTTTTAGGCTCATTCGATCAGGACCGTCGAGGTTATCTGATCTATCGGTCCTAAAGCCCCCCTCCTTAACTATATACATGTCCTAACAAGGCCCCCTACCCCTCTCATCGTCTCACACCCCTTCTAACCTCCGGCGTAACGCCATTTACCTCCATCGTCCTCCTCCGTCTGCCGCCGGCCGGAAATCGCCTCCGCCGGCGGCAAGTCTCCAAACCCCCTAAAATTTACACCATAGCTCCCTCTCTTCCTCCCCTCTCCAAATCCAACCTTAGTTTTCTTCAAATCTTTCTCAAACTCATCGAATAACCAAAATCCTAGTGCCGCCTCCGCCGTACATGGCGGCGCCACCTCCCAAACCTTACCAAATTCACACCCTAGACTCTCCTCACCTCCCTCTTCCCAAACCCCTAACTGGTTTTCTTCAAAAGTCAATTGAGTTTCTCAAATTTCAAATTTTAGAGTGGCAGAACCATAGAAGTTCGAATTGGTCGATTTCTTCCCAATTTCTTGAGTCCAAAAGCTGATTTGAATCACAAAATAACGCTTCCGTTTGTTCTTGGCAAAGAAAAAATGTTTAACATCATTTTGGTACTCGAATCAAAGTCCAGTACCTGTTCAAGCCTTACATAGATAAATTTTCCTTTCTTTCATCTTTTATTTGAATTCATTGATTTTAAAATTAGTTTTCTGATTAATCCATGCTTTATTTTTATTTTGATTTTGATTTTTGTCTGGCAGTAACTAGTGTTCTAAGTTTTGAGTTAGGGTTCTGATTGCATTTTTAATTTTTGTTTGATTGTCTGTTTGATTTTAATTCCATATTTGGTGATTATTTTCTTTACATCTTGTTTGATTTTGTTCATTTATTTTTATGGAATAGTTTCATGTCTTCTTTACATTTTTTATTATTTGGTTTTGTTCAGCGTAGTTTCATGTTTGAATTGCTGAATTGCTCATTTATTGTTCAGTGATAAAAATAGTCTTAGGTTAACAGTGTTAGTTAGAATTAATTTCCATGTTTTGATTAGTTAGATTGATTTAATTCAATTTTTAGGTTCTTCTTATTGAAATTATTTGGATATAGCTGAACACTCCAGGGATTTTAGTTAACCATGGTCATTTTGACAAAGTTAAGAAGGGCTAGGGTTAGTTTTGACCTAGGTTAGTAATTACAGAACTAATGTTAGGGGTAGTATAGGTAGTTTAATAAAAAGAATAGTGCAGTAACTAAAATTTGAAACCACTAGAACCTTCTAGATGGGGTTCTAATTTGAAATTCGGGAAGTTGATAGTGTTACTTGGCCAACAAGCCAATAACTAAAGGACTAATTAGATAAAACTGAAATTAAAAGAGGGACCTAGGGTGTAAATAAAAATCTGAAGGTTGCCCTAGACTTTGTCTATAAAAGGGCAATACCTTGCCTTACAATACAAGGTTTTTGAGAGGGAAAAAATCTGAGAAGGTTTAGAAGCTAGAAAATTCTGAAATTTGAAATTGATAGTCTTAGAAGTCAAGAGAGCTCAAAAACTCTAGAAAATTCAAAATTCAGATCCAAAAACTACTGAAAAATCCAAAAAAATTCTGGTGGGAGTAGATAGTTTAGATACAAAACATTAGATCCTAGAAATAAAAATCAAAAAAAAAATCAATCAAAATATAGTATAAAATCCTTTCCAGATCTGTTTTGTTCAACTGCATTGATTCTTCAAGTTGGTTTACAAATCCAGCTGGTGTATTTGGTTAATTGAAGCTCCTTTAAAGTCAATTGCATCCTGTTCCTTTTTCTGGATTTTTACACTCAATTTGTGAGCTGTGTTGTTGCTGGTTTCGCTGCTGATTATTGCCCGTCGCTGCTGACTTCTCCTTCTTCTTATTTTTGTTCTAACTGCCAAGTAATTTTTAGCCTCAAATGATATATGAGAATTGAATCAAATGTATGATCCAAATTGGAAAGAGAAGTGAAGTGCAAGTTGTTTCTATCTTCCTGTACTTTATATTACTATTAATGCATTTCTCATTTGTATTCATTTGAATTTCATAATAGTTGTATTAATGGGACTGTGTGGACTGCTTTTAACTGAATTGCTGGACTTTTATAATTACCTAAACATCCTGTTAATAATGCTAGGTCTAATGTATTTGGCTTTGGTTTTATTATCATGAAATTTAAGCTCAGAATGTGATACTAGTTTGACAGAGTTAGTTTCAGTCTTATCAATAGTATTAGAACATATCACCATGATTCAAATTTGGAAATAGCATATATTCTTATCACTGAAATTGAAGCATCTCCAGTAGCTATAAGGGACCCGTTATGTTAAATTTGCTTGTCATGTTGTTCATTAAAAATCAAAAATAAATATTAGTAACTAATTCTAATTTTCAGTCCATAATTAAGTTGTTTTAGGTGTATTGATCAAAATTAAAGGGCTATTGGATTTCCAGATTTAGTTACTAGTTCATCAGAAAGCAAACAAGTTGAAATGTATGTGAAATTTGAATTTCAAAACAATTAAAGGTTATCCAGTCTAGTTGTGATTAAATCAGCATTTAAAAATCCAAAGAAAACCAGCAGTCCAGCCTTTTGGGTAAACGAATTTGGGCCTGTTTGTTTAATAATAGGCCCAACCTTTGAACCAGGGCGTTTGGGCTAAGCTATAAACCACTGAAAATACCTCCAAGTTGGGCTGCTTCTGAAACCCAAAGTCCAGTTCCTCTTTATAAAGCTGAAAAGATTCCCCTCTTCTTGGGCCAATTTCGAAGCCCAATGTGCTAAAGGCCTTAATTAAGGCCATGGGTTTAACTTCGTAATTTAAGCTTTGGGCCTTCAATTTAGGTGGCAGATTTGAACTAAGGGATTTTTAACAATAGAAATTTCCCTTGTTTAAACTTGACCTGATCTTGAGGCCCGAACCTTTTATTACTTTCAATGATAATTAATTCATAGGCCTTTAGAGACAATCTGTAATAGAGAATAATAGTCTCTTTAGGATGGCCTTTAAAATAAAATGAGGTGCGCCGTGCCAAACAAAATTCATAAATTGCGTGACCCTCTTTAATTACTTCTATAAATATTTAGAAATTGGGTAAGCCATTTAGCAAATTTCCATAATTTTTCGCAAAGATATCAACACGCTAGTTACTTTAGGCATGCCTTTTAATAAATTTACCTTCTTAAACTCGGGTGTGCATTTAATGTGACCCAAATCCAAATCCCAAAATGTTAAATAAAATATGTTACGGATCCGGGTGCATTTCATGTGACGTGATCCAAAAACATGTTTTAAACGAAGTTCAATTTCCTTAAAATTAATTAAAAGCGGTAAATAATTTTAAATTGCACTATAGGATGACATGTATTAAAATTAGATATTAAGCCATTTATAATAGTTAAGCGACCGTGCTAGAACCACGGAATCCGGGGGTGCCTAACACCTTCCCCTGGATCAACAAAATTCCTTATTCAGAATTTCTGGTTTGCAGACTCCATTCGGGAAGTCAAAATTTTCTCGATTTGGGATTTAAGATAACCGGTGACTTGGGACACCAAAAGCCAAACCTGTCCCAAGTGGCGACTCTGAATAAATAAATAATCCCATTTCAAATAATGTCACTTAAATTGGAAAAACTCCCTTATACATTATCCTTCAGGGTAGGTGTGTAAAAAGATAGGTGTGACAGCTCTGGTGACTCTGCTGGGGATACAAACCCAGAACATCGGTTCTGGGTTTAAGAATTCAAGCTTAGAATAGCTGTTATGATTGGCTTTATCTGATTTTTCTACATGTTTCATCCTAATGTGCTAAATGCTTTACCGCTTTGATATTTGGTGAATTGTATATATAAACTGCTGTGAAACCCTTCCCCTTTCTGAGTTTTCTACATCATGGAGAAGGGTGCACTTCGTGTGACTTCTCTTTTGTTTAGAGTCTTATCCCATTTAGAACGAGGTTCGGATAAGTTGCTAAGCCGGTGGAGCTTCTGTATCTCCGGTACGCTGCCCCCCTCGGCTTGAGTTGTCCGGTCGGGTAAGCCAGGTCTAGAACAATAAACCCAGGTTTTAAACCTAGTATAACAAAGCCTCATGCCAGATCCCTAGTATGAACGTTAGTTTGCATCATGTGCATTTGACTTAGCGGACTCAACACAGGGGTTGGGTCCGTCTAGGACAGGTGACCTGAAATGAAAAGACCATCCTGATGCATCTTACGTGCTACTTGTGCATTTATTTGCTCGAATTTGCATGTTGACCGGCTTGTACATAATGGGAGAGAATTGGAAGGAAAATAAAAGTGTTAGGGTTAAGTGAGGGCAATCACCTGGAAAAAAAAACCAATATCCAAATAGTACTGAAACTCTGTCGGATTTTTGAAAGAGAAAAAAGAAAGAATTTTGTTTTCAAACTATATTTGGTTTTGACAGATATGCCTGAACTATACCAGTTTGATTCTCGCTGGATGTGAGATACGTAGGCAACTCTCATTGGGTTCAACTTTCCTTTTTGCAAAAATAGCCAAAAAAATGTCAAATTTTACTTTTTGTCACAAATAAGTCGGGTGATGGCATTCTTGTTAAAATACGCCGAATGTCCCAAAAGGGCGCCGGAAAGTTATTTTTGCAAGAACAGCCACCCCGAGTCATTTTTAAACGTTTAGCGGGCACAACCTTAAAATCTTCTTCCCCGAAGTGCTGAAAGGCCGTATCCGCAAAAACCATGTCTTTATTTTTCTTAAATAATTTATTTTTGAAAAATAGCCACTTTTTCTATTGGGTTAAAATAAAGCCATAAATCACTTTAAATAAATGTGCAGGATGAGTACAATTGACATTGAATCCTTCTCAGTCCTGAGTGAGATCCCTTTGAAGCTCCACATGTGGTGGAATGACCTTGGAAAGAATAGCAGAGAAACGGTGGAAAAGATTCTGGGTGGCCTTGTCGGATTATTGAACATTAAGCCAAGGCCGGATATTATTGAAGCATTGATACCTTTTTGGGACCCAACTCGCAACGTGCTCCGGTTCTCAAACTTCGAGCTTACACCGACATTAGAGGAGGTTGCAGGATATGCAAGCCTTAACAAAAAACCTCAGGAGTCGATATCCATTGGCACCGAGACCGGTAACCCTCCACAGATTTCTGGACTTATTGAGTATCAACCGGGATGTTCAGGATAAGAATCTATCAGAAGGGTATTGCATACTCCGCTTCTTGTACCACCGATATGGTAACCCGCGAGGTTTTGAGGAGCCCAACACTGGTTTAACACACGCTGGAAACAAAGATAAGTGGGAGGCATGGCGGGGATTAGCTTTCATGGTAGCTTTCTTGGGAGTCGTAATCTGTCCCCGAAAAGATGGTCATATAGATATCAGCCTCGTAGGAATGCTATATGTGGCCATAAAGAAAACCAACAGCACGGTGGTTCCTCTGATCGTGTCTGAAATATATCGAGCGTTGATCATATGCCGAGAAGGGGAAAATTCTTTTAGGGTTGTAATTTGTTTCTACAGCTATGGATACAAGAGCACCTCTATCACCGGACTGGGTACATGAACTATGGTTTGACTGGGTTGAGTTGTATTGAATAATTTAAAACCCAGGTAACAGGTATTGAATTTCCTGAGGGTACCGAGGCTTGGCTATCATGTTTGAGATCGTTGACCGCTGACAAAATTGAGTGGGCTTTTGGATGGCTTCTCGTTACTGAGGCGGTACACACATCAGCTGAAGTACCTTATATTCTTTTAATGGGCATCCGGAGCATCCAACTGTATGCTCCCTACAGGGTTTTACGCCAATTGGGAAGATTTCAAACTGTCCACGGTGATAAAGATCTGAGGAAACAAGTCATCAAATTAGGCCCAAAATCTGCATTTCCAGAAGGAAAAATCCGCCAAATATGGAATGAATGTAGGTTTCTTGAGCCTAAGACAATAGTGCGGGATCGGGCTAGAGGCGAAGTGGACCCTAAATATTTTATTTGGTTTGGCAAAGATTCCAAATTCCTGAGAGACCCGCGAAGAGGCCACATGTCCAACAATTTACTGACGAGGCCCAGGTGCAATGGGATTGGTTAGCCAAAGAGAATGAATACAGGGCCCGAATAGGAGCATTGGAAAAGCAGGTTCAGGATCTTCAGTTTGAAAACAGCTTGCAAGTTGCAGCCGATGAAGGTGACAAGAATAAACTGACCCAAGAAAATGAGGCTCTTGAGGCTCAGATCTGACAAATAAAAATAGCTGCCGCCAACCAAGAAAGAAGTCGGGCCGATGAAAGGTTGATAAGCGGACTGAAAAAGCAAGTCTTAGAATGCCAGGAAGACTTAGAAAAATTTGAGAAGAATATAGCAAAAATCCAGGCACAATGGGCAAAGAAGATAGAGGAAAGGGCTCAATTTGTGCAACAGATGAAAAGAAATTATGAGGGAACCATTACTAATCTGAGGCGAAAAGTGAATACCCTTGAGGACGAGGCAGCCCAGCGGGCCAATAAATTTCAGGCTGAGAGGGAACATTGCTATAGGCTAATGGCCGAGATGGAGAAAGAAATGAAGCTGTTGCAAGACTATCACCTCCATGACTCCCAGGTGCTAGAGGCCCGCAACCAGCAAATAAGTCGACTACTTCAGGAAAAGGGCAGGATTAGATAAAGAATTAGAGCCATCGCGGATTATATCGTCATGAAATGTCAAGCAGGCGAAAGAATGATTCGCACTACCTTCTTTGCTATGGTGATGATTTTTGTTCGTCAAGTTATGAATGATTTAGAGCAGCTGCAATGGGGTCTTGCACATCGGCCCGCAGTGATGCCGAATGATACCCCGCGGGCCCCAGGATTTGAAGCTTTAATGTATTCTTGTCCTTGTTTTAGTCATCAAGTTTGTATTTTTATTATTTTGAGTCTATTTTTTAGTTTTCCTTTTCCAGAAGAAACAAATAGTTTAGTATCTTTGTAATCGAAGTTTTATTAATGAAAATTGAAAATTCCCAAAAAATTATTTCCTTATTTTTGCATTTATTTTAAAGAACTACTCTTGGTCTGATTCATGCGGGGTCATGATACGTAGGCAATCTTCATAAGATTCGACCGTAACCCTAAGGAAAAGGAAAAAAAAGGGAGTGAAGAAAATAAAAGAAAAAACAAGAGTGGAAAAGAAACACAAAAAGAGAGAAAATAAGAAAACCAAGAATGAAAGAAAAGAAAAAAGGGAGAAAATGAGAAAAATGAGAGAAAAGCCAAAAAAGCAAAGAAAAGGCAAGGAAAAAGAAATCAAAAGAAAAGAAATTGGAAAGGAAAGCCGGGATGACGCACGCAACCGTTGCAAACATGTAGAAACCTATTTAACTGTATAGGTGCATCACACCCCAATGTGCGGTTACCTATCTGTTACTTGTCTCAAACTAACCATTTGTTGCTGTCAATTTCCAGCTTAGGTTTATAGAAACGATGGTTGGTTTTTGGTAAACTGGCATCGCATCAGTATTTTACCAGATCAAAATGGAGTATAGAAATGTCGTCTGAAATGACTTTGCCACCAATTCTCATCACCGAAGACAGCCCCATCTTGGGGATCCCGGCCTCCGAGTCTGCCACAGCTGAAGAAAATCAGATATTACGTCTCCGAGTTATGTAGATGTGGAATGCATGGACTAATGGAAGGGAGCCTCCAAGCGCTATCCCCGGCTTTCCTAAATTATTCCCTAGATCCGGGGGTACTTCTAACATCCTTATCAGTCATCCAAATACCCCATTGGGACAACCTACCATGTCTGCTCACTTTGTAGGAACACCTTCTGAGGTATGCCCCCAGGTGTTCACATCAGGAGTAGCCCCCAATATCTTTACCGCTCCTCCATGCTCTGCCACCACACAGCCTTCATTACCTAGGCCCGTTTTTTATCCCTCGGCCTTCACTTTCCAAAATCCTATTTTTCAAGCAGATCCTCCTCAATATCCCACATACACTTACTCTCAGCCACCCCCATTTGAGTTTACACCCGGATAAGATAAAACTCCTAACGCTCCAGAACAGGATGAGATGCAAAAAGGATGAGGAGCCTGGAACAAACCCTAAAAAACATGCAAGGTTTAAGCGGGCAGCAGAGTGTCTCCTATACTAATCTGTGCATGTTCCCTCACGTGCACCTGCCCATGGGATTCAAAACGCCGAAGTTTGAGAAGTATGATGGGCATGGCGATCCCATTGCTAATCTTAAAAAGTACTGCAAACAATTGTGTGGGGCTGGAGGAAAAGAGGAATTGTTAATGGCTTACTTTGGAGAAAGCTTGGTAGGCATAGTCTCAGAATGGTATATGGATCAGGACATATCTCGATGGCACATTTGGGACAATCTTGCTAGAGATTTTGTTCGACAGTTTCAATACAACATAGACATTGCACCGGATAGGAACTCCTTGGTGAATCTAAAGAAGAAATCCTCAGAAAGTTTTCGGGAATATGCGATTAAGTGGTGCGAGAAAGCATCGAGGGTAAAACCTCCAATGGATGAAGTGGAAATGGTCACCGTATTTCTTCAGGCCCAAGAAGCTGATTACTTCCAGAACATGATGTCAGCTATGGGCAAACCCTTTGTAGAGGCGATTAAGATCAGTGAGATGGTAGAGAATGGTCTGAAAACAAGTAGAATCTTGAGCCAGTCAGCCATTAGAGCAACCTCCCAAGCCATTCAAGGCGGGTCTGGAGGAATGGTTAAGGGTAAGAAGAAAGAAGAAACGTCTATGGCAGCATCCGGTGCAAGAAGACACCGCGCTCCCTGACCCATGTTTTCTGAAAGAAACCCTCAACATTACTACCCTCACCATGACATGGCTTATGGTCCTCAACCTTATGAGGTCATGAATTCTCAACCCTTTGCCAGGCCGCCGCCGCATGCCAATAGAAATCAAGCTCCATTCCCGAGAAATCAGCCTCCCCAACAAAACCACTGTAATCCTCATCCTCCGCAAAATAACTTTCCTCCCCAGGAGCCGCCCATAAGACAAAATTTTACCCCAATTGGTGAATCTTACGCTAATCTATTCCTGAAACTTGTCCAAATGGGTCTACTGCAGTCGGTCCCCCAAACAAGGCATAACCCGACATCGCCTGCCTTCAGAGTCGGTGTCAGGTGTACTTATCATTCAGGGGCAGAAGGCCATGATACGAATGACTGTTGGACTCTGAAACAAGTGGTGGAGAACTTAATAGAGCAAGGAAAGATAGTGTTAAGGGACGAGGAGGTCCTAAATGTGACTAACAATCTATTGCCAGCCCACAACAATGGGCCAGTGATTGGAATGATCTGTGAGGATAAAGAGTTCGATCCGGCATTAAAGGCCATCATTGCTATTGCTGATACAAAAAGAAAGCCAAAGGTTGCCCCAAAGCAGGATAAAGGGGAAAAGAAAATCAAAGACACCAAGACAGAACCAGAAAAGAAAGCTGAAACAAGAACAGAGGCAATACCTCTCAAAAATAGAATTCTCTATGTTCCACGAGGCCGCCAAGAAAAGAAGTTGATTGTGAGCCCTCCAAAGAAATTGGAATTGAAAAAGGGAACACAAGTGTACGTACCCAAGCAAGCCTATGTGGTGCGGGGGACAATTAAACCACCTCGGCTGAATGAGCCAGTGGTTATTGGACGTGTATCACAGAAGCCTATGACGAACCCTGCTGCAGTGCCCTGGAATTATCATCAGACGATGGTTATGTATAAAGGAAAAGAGATTTTGGGAGAGCTTCCAGAAAATACCCCTGTTAAAAAATACTCAAACATAGAAAAGGTAAACAATGCCACCAGAAGGCGTTTCCCGCCTAAGAAACTTGTGAGTGCTGAGGAAGCAGAAACTTTCTTTCAGAAAATGAAAATGGCCGACTATGAGGTGGTCGATCAATTGCGAAAGTATCCCGAACAAGTGTCCTTGCTGTCATTGCTGATGAAATCCTCTGAGCATCAAAAGGTTTTAATGAAAACTCTGAATGAGGCATATGTACCAGTTGAAACCTCGGTGGAACAACTAGAAAGGATGGCGGAAAGGTTCTTTGCTGTCAATCAGATTTCATTTAGCAAAAATGACCTGCCTCCAAAAGGAGCTGCTCATAACAAAGCCTTGCACTTAACCGTCAAATGTGAGGGATATTATGTAAAACGAGTCATGGTAGACGAAGGTTTGGGGGTAGACATTTGCCCACTCTCCACACTGCAACGTATGGAAATCGAGACTGGAAGGATTCGTCCCAACAATGTCTGTGTGAGAGCCTATGATGACATCAAAAGAGATACCATTGGAGAAATTGACCTAATCTTGACTATTGGACCGGTGGATTTCGAGGTGACTTTCCAAGTGCTGAACATGGACACGTCCTATAATTTTCTTCTGGGAAGGCCTTGGATCCATGCCGCGGGAGTTGTACCTTCTACCCTCCACCAAATGGTGAAATTTGAATATGAGGATCAGGAAATTATGGTTCATGGAGAAGATGAACAGTCAATCTATCGGGATCCATCTGTCCCATGCCTAGACGCGAGGGAAGGTAGTGAGCACATAGTCTACCAAGCATTCGAAGTTGTGGTGGAGGATCAGCATGAAGAAGGAAATCCTTGCCCTCAACCCTTCTTATCTAACGCCTCAATTATGGTGGCCAAGGAAATGATCAGACATGGTTTCAAGCCAGGAAAGGGACTTGGAAAATCTCTGCAAGGAATATCTGAGCTGGTGATCTGCCTATAACTGAAAAGTTCTTCGGGATAGGTTTGCACCCTACCCCAGATGATATAAAATGGGCAGACGAGAGAAAGAAGGAGGGATGGGTCTTGCCACAGCCACTGCCACTGCCACATTTGTATGAAACCTTTGTCAAGCCGAAGTACAGTGAAGAGGAAGATGATGAGGTTTTCACGGCTGAAGAAATTGAGGAAATATGTGGGGCAATGAGAAAAGTACTCTACGGGACCCACATGGTTCAGCCGGGAGAGGGCACTAGCACCGCTAAGGTGTTATACATGGGATCAAGCGCCAAGCTTCAAAATTGGAAGGCTACGCCATTTCCGATCAGGCGGGAGTCTCGATAGACCTGTCCTACAACTTTTTATGCATCCCGAGTTATTCCTGGGTGTAACTCGGATGTTTCTTTTAGTTTCTTGTCTTTAAATTTCCTAATGTAAACCCTGTTATCTTTCCAATTCCAAGAAATGAAATCAATATTTCATCGTTCATTCTATGTATTCTTTCTGATTTTCTTTATTTTCCTCTTTTTTTTTAGTTCTAATAATGCGGCTTTAAATAACATGACATGCTTGCAGACTTCATGCCCAGATCCAAACACGCTGTCTAATTGTGAAATAATGAACCAAGAACCGGAATATGATGAAAAAGAGGTTTTTAGGGAAATAAATCGAGAATTGGAACAATTTAAGAATAAACCTAAGCCAAACTTGAATGATACTAAGCCGGTTAACTTGGGAACTCCTGAAGAAATTCGGGAAACTAAAATAAGCATTCACACAAATGAGAAAACTCGAGATGCAATAATCCAACTCTTGTTTGAGTTTAAAGATGTGTTTTCTTGGTCGTATGACGACATGCCAGGGTTGAGTGTTGACCTAGTGGTTCATAAGTTGCCAACTTACCCCGATTGCCCTCCAGTCCAGCAAAAGCAAAGAAAGTTTAAAACTGACATCAATGATAAAATCAAAGAAGAAATCACGAAACAGCTGACAACCGGGGTAATCCGAGTGGTTCGGTACACTACATGGTTGGCTAATGTAGTCCCAGTTCCAAAGAAAGATGGGAAGACCCGGATGTGTGTGGATTACAGAGATTTGAATAGGGCAAGTCCCAAGGACAATTTCCCTTTTCCCAATATCCACATCCTTGTTGATAATTGCACCAAGCATAAGATACAGTCCTTCGTGGATTGTTATGCATGATATCAACAAATGTTGATGGATGAAGAAGACGAAGATGAAATAGCCTTCACTACACCCTGGGGTACGTACTTTTACAGAGTCATGCCATTTGGTCCGAAGAATGCTGGAGAAACTTATATGGCCATCTTCCACGATATGATGCATCAGAAGATAGAAGTATATGTGGACGACGTGATCATCAAGTCCAGAACCCAAGATGACCATGTTCGGGATCTGAGAAAATTCTTCGAACGATTGCGCAAGTATGATCTGAAGCTGAACCCGGCTAAATGTGCATTCGGAGTCCCGTCGGGCAAACTTCTGGGTTTCATAGTCAGCAGGAGAGGTATCGATTTAGACCCAACAAAGATAAAGTCTATCCGGGATTTGCCTTCTCCGAGAACTAAGAAGGATGTGATGAGCTTGTTGGGCAGATTAAACTATATCAGCCGGTTCATTACTCAGCTGACATCCACATGTGAGCCCATATTCAAGTTACTAAAGAAAGATGCAGCAGTCAAGTGGATGAATGAATTTCAATAAGCTTTTAATAAGATCAAAGAATATCTATCGAATCCGCCAGTCTTAGTCTCACCTGAGCTGGGGAGGCCTCTTTTCTTGTACCTGACGATCTTGGAAAATTCTTTTGGATGTGTCCTCGGACAACACGATGTAACTGGGAAGAAAGAACAAGCAATATAATACTTGAGTAAGAAGTTCGCCAGTTATGAAGCTAAATATACTCTGTTGGAGAGAACTTGCTGTGCTTTCACCTGGGTTGCTCAGAAGCTGAGACATTATCTTCAAGCTCATACCACCTACCTCATAACCAGGTTGGATCCTTTAAAGTACATATTTCAAAAATTGATGCCCTCAGGGAGATTAGCAAAGGGGCAGATTCTGCTCACTGAGTTTGACATAGTCTACGTCACTCGCACAGCGATGAAAGCCCTGGCGTTGGCAGATTATTTGGCTGAAAACCCGGTTGCCGAGGAATACCAACCGTTGAGCACTTACTTCCCAGATGAAGAGGTAAATTCAATAGAAGCAATCTCTAAAGATACCCATGCTTGGAAAATGTTCTTTGATGGAGCGGTAAACGCTAAAGGTATGGGAATCGGGGCAATCTTGATCTCACCCGCTGGTCAGCATTACCCCGCCACAGCCAGGTTACAGTTTTTCTGCACAAACAATACTGTCGAATATGAAGCCTGCATCATGGGTATGAACATGGCGATTGACCAAGACGTCGAAGAGTTATTGGTTATGGGGGATTCCGATTTGGTTATCCGACAAGCCCAAAGAGAGTGGGAAATTCAAGATGTTAAGCTTATTCCCTATCGGCAACATGTGGATGATCTCAGCAAGCGGTTCAAGTCGATAGAATTCAGGTACATCCCTCGGTGTCACAATGAATTAGTTGATGCACTCGCTACTCTAGCTTTGATGCTACCCTATCCAGGCAATGCCCATATTGATCCCCTGGAGATCCAAATCAAGGAAAGGCATGGTTATTGTAACACGGTTGAGGCAGAACCAATCACCCAGCCATGGTATCATGACATCAAAAGGTTTCTGAAGACACAAGAATGCCCCGAGCAAGCCACTGGAGATCAAAAGAGAACCATTAGACGACATGCGAGTGGTTTCTTCTTAAGTGGCGATGTCTTGTACAAAAGGACCCCGGATCTCAACCTGTTAAGATGTGTTGACACTGAGGAAGCTGGAAGAATTATGCATGAAGTACATGCGGGAGTGTGCGGACCTCACATGAATGGGTATGTTTTGGCAAAAAAAATCCTTCGAGCAGGGTATTACTGGATAACCATAGAAAAGGAATGCTTCAGTTATGCTCTAAAATGCCATCAGTGTCAGGTGCATGGTGATTTGATTCATGCGCCTCCAACAAAACTGCATCCCATGTCATCACCTTGGCCATTCGTTGCCTGGGGCATGGATGTCATTGGGCCAATCGAGCCTAAAGCCTCAAATGGACATAGATTCATATTGGTTGCCATTTACTACTTCACGAAGTGGGTTGAAGCCATCACTCTCAAGTCAGTCACTAAGAAAGCCGTGGTAGATTTTGTACACTCTAATCTTATCTACCGCTTTGGCATTCCTGCCACTATCATCACAGACAATGCTGCAAACCTGAATAGTCGTTTGATAGAAGAGGTATGCGAACAATTAAAAATAATGCATAGAAACTCTACTCCCTATTAGCCCAAAGCCAATGGTGCTGTTGAAGCTGCTAACAAGAACATCAAGAAGATTTTGAGAAAGATAGTTCAGAGCTCCAGACAATTGCATGAAAAACTTCCTTTTGCATTACTGGGATATCGCACCACGGTGCGTACTTCGGTAGGAGCAACCCCATACTTGTTGGTTTATGGAACTGAGGTTGTTATACCCGCAGAGGTAGAAATCCCTTCACTCAGGATAATCGTTGAAGGAGAAATTGAGGATAGTAAATGGGTCAAGGCTCGTCTAGAATAGTTGTCTTTAATTGATGAAAAACGGATGGCCGCGGTTTGTCACGGGCAGTTGTACCAACAAAGAATGGCCCTCGCTTATAACAAAAATGTGCATCCCAGGAATTTTGAAGTGGGACAATTCGTGTTAAGATGCGTTCTTTCTCATCACTAGGAAGAAAAAGGCAAGTTTGCTCCTAATTGGAAGGGTCCATACATCATCCGAAAGATATTGCCAAGAGGAGCATTGTATCTAGGAGACATCGAAGGAAATGATCCCGAAACAGCTGTGAATGCGGACGCAGTAAAAAGGTACTATGTCTAGGCCTTCTACGGTAATGGATTTGCGTAGTTGAGTTGATAAAGGTTTTCGTTCCCACTACTCAAACACTATCAAACCTTCGCAAACCCTTTATGCCGGTTACTTTTTCTTGACTACCCTCTTTGAAACCCGGAAGTAAAAAAAATAAAAGAAAAGAAAAATGAAGAAGAAAAAAAAACACAATAGAAACAAAAACAACAAAAAACCAAAACTTCTTGAACTACGTCTGACTTGATTCCGAAATGATACGTAGGCAGCCTTTCTCTGGGGTTCAGTCACACCAAAACAAAAATCCTAGTTCCCCCAAGAAGTGAAACTGGGGCAGATGATATAATGGCTCGGCCATGAGCCCACCAAAACGGTTCCAAAGTTGTAATTCCGTCCAAAATTATTTTTACCCAAAGGCCTTGTCCAAGTCCTTCCGATCAATTGGCAAAGGCATGTGAATGGAAAACACTCTTGTTGGGATCTGATGCAATCCAAATTGAGAAAAATAAAATGAGAGAGTCTTATCGGTGAAAACCTACGGGCACCATAAGGCGACGGTGAG
Organism: Nicotiana glauca; assembly: GCA_026770625.1. Classification (NCBI taxonomy): domain Eukaryota; kingdom Viridiplantae; phylum Streptophyta; class Magnoliopsida; order Solanales; family Solanaceae; genus Nicotiana; species Nicotiana glauca. Next base: position 36,128 of record MU701625.1, on the reverse strand, counting down.
CAGAGAAATTGAAAATGAGAGAGTCCGTTTGGTGAAAACTCGTAAAGAGCACTATTGGGCGATGGTGAGAAGAGAAATGAGAGAGGTCGATTGGCAAAAACCCGCAAAGGGCACTGTCGGCCGAAAAGAAGACATCTCACCACTAAAAGAGTCCTGGCAAGGTTCCCTGGTTTTGAAATGTGGATCAATGGGTTTACAAGAATGTTGGGAAAGTTTGTGCGGGTCGAGCATCCAGTCCAAGAAGCATGTTATGTCTATTTGAAGCCGGCATGCACTCCCCAGATAAGTCCTTCTTTTCCCCCCGAAAGGGATGCTTCTCTTTAAAACTCATATTCTTGCCTTTTGCTTACTTTTTCCTTGAATCCCTTTCGGTTTAACTCTGTTTCCTAAACTATTACAAAGAAAATTGGCAGGACTAGTTTTACAGGGCTTTGCCTAGCAAAAGCTAAAGAAAAGTACCCAGCCTCAGCGGGTGCTTCAAGCCAATCTTGACTGGCCGTGATTATTGATGTTTTCAAAACAAAAGATATTGAAGAGAAAAGAAAGTCAAGGAAAAAGGTTCTAAGAGTAGAGTAAAGTAAAAAGGGCAGAGCCCCACGCGGGCAAGTCATCATGCAATCCTGAAAGTTAAGTCCTGCTGTTTGAAAGAGAGAATAGTCTTCAGAACCAACAAAGCAGCAGAGGGTCTCGACAAAAGCTAGGCCGGGATCAAGCAATCAAGGCCACAAAACCAACCACCGTTTCAAACTAACAATTGTTCTTTATTTGAAAATTTAAACAGGTGCAATCCAGGCAACCGCGCAAGAGCAGGCATAGCCAAAAGAAAAGAGACACGCAAGTGCTGAAACAACTTTGAAGCAAATAATCAATGCAAAAGGGAAGTTTCCTCCAAGTCCTTTCCTTCATCTTATCAAAAATGAAAAAAAAAGAGTAAAAGGCATAACGAAAGAAGAAGAAAATGATAGTTCAGAATTTCCAATATCAACCTGGTCCCCTTTAGCCAACATAGGGCTCCAACCCCTAAGTTGAGCATTTTCCTTTTATACAACATTAGGGCTCCAATCCCTGAATTGCACGTTTTTTCTTTTAGCCAACATTAGGGCTCTAATTCCTGAGTTGAGCGTTTTTCCTTTATCCAACATTAGGGCTCCAATCCCTGAGTTGAGCATTTTTCCCTTAGCCAACATTAGGGCTCCAATACTTGAGTTGAGCGTTTTCCTTTAGCCAATATTAGGGCTGCAATCCCTGAGTTGAGCGTTTTCCTTTAGCCAACATTAGGGCTCCAACCCCTGAGTTGAGCATTTTTTCTTTATCCAACATTAGGGCTCCAACCCCTAAGTTGAGCGTTTTTTCCCTTTAGCCAACATTAGGGCTCCACCCCCTGAGTTGAGCATTTTTCCCTTTTACCAACATTAGGGCTCCAATCCCTGAGTCGAGCTTCTTATTTTTGGCCAATATTAGGGCTTCAATCCCTGAGTTGCACTGTTTAGACATAGAGCCTCCATTCCCTAATCGTTAAAAATGAAATGAAAAAAAAATAAAAAAAGAAAAAAAAATATATAAAATAACTCACGAAATTTTCCTAGTGAAAACTAGGGCAGAAAAATTTCGTTCATTTGTTTGTTTTTGATGTCTGAACAGGTTTGACCTTAAGGCACAGAGGTTCGAGACGACCAAAGGAATGAGTCTCAATCCAGAATAAAGAAAAGACAAAAAAAGAACAAAAAGAAGTGAATTCAAATGCTGAAGTCAACAGAGATGTGGACTGCTCAAGACTTGATTGAAGTCACAAGATCCGCTGATCCCACTTTGATCCAATGCTGAAAAAAGAAACAACACCTACAACTTGCGAGCATCAAGATTCAGATCGGAGTCCACAACAAAATCAGCTAAGACTCAAGATCAATGCTTCAAGAGAATTATAGATAGGAATCTTGTAACTCATAGTTTATAGGCATAGCTAGCTTAGCTTTGATTTTCCTTTTGGTGTGATAAGGAGGTCAGCAAGCAGTAGCAGCAGCAACAGCAGTGAAATCACAGTTCCTGGTAGTCTCAGCTACCAAAACTTCCAGAACAACACTGACCTGATTCCTTTATAGCCAAGGATATGTAGGCAAACCTCTGAAGCAAGGTTCGGTCAGACGTTTTTTAAAAATGCTTCTCATGGAGTGCCAAGCAGGCAAAAATCCCTCATAATTGCTCATTTATCTTTGCTCGAAAATCCTTCGTGCCTCCGAGCAAAGAGGGCCAGCTGTGAGCACGTGATTTATGCCCTGCTTAAATTACTCCTATAGAATTCTTAAAATTAGGATTTTTCTTTATTTGTTTGATTTTTTAGGATTAATTACATAATTCTTGTGATTGTTTGCATTTTTGTGTGTATTTTAGTTGGTATAATTCATAAAAAAAAATACAAAATATAGTACCGTTGCATTTAGGACTCAATTTTATATTTTTAGTTTTATTGGTCAATTAACATCACAAAAACAGAAGAAAATAACAAAAATAGTTCTTTTGTATTTTTACTTTTAATTCTCAAATTAGTTTTAGTTTGTTCGAAATTAGGAGTTAATTCTTGAAAATTAATTAGTTTAGTCGTAGAATTTAACTCGGGTCTTTATTTTTAATTTTGTATTAAACAAAAAATTTAAAAAAAAAGAGAGAAAAAGAAAGGAATTAATTGAAAAGAAAATAAAAAGAAGAGAGAAGCAGGCCAGCCAGTTTGGGCTAATATTCAAATCAATTGGAACGCCCAAATATTCCCCAAATCCGCTCAAAAGCTAGCCCAAAATCACCTTGATCCGGTCCAGCCCTTCAAACAACAAAACGACGTCGTTTTGGGCTCATTCGATCAGGACCGTCGAGGTTATCTGATCTAACGGTCCTAAAGTCCCCCTCCTTAAGTATATACATGTCCGAACAAGGCCCCCCTACCCCTCTCATCTTCTCACACCCCTTCTAACCTCCGACGTAACGACACTTACCTCCAACGTCCTCTGTCGTCTACCGCCGGCCGGAAATCGCCTCCGCCGGCAGAAAGTCTCCAAACCCCCTAAAATTTACATCATAGCTCCCTCTCTTCCTCCCCTCTCCAAATCCAACCTTATTTTTCTTCAAATCTTTCTCAAACTCGTCGAATAACCAAAACCCTAGAGCCGCCTCCGCCGTACACGGCTTCATTACCTCCCAAACCTTACCAAATTCACACCCTAGACTCTCCTCACCTCCTTCTTCCCAAACCCCTAACTGGTTTCCTTCAAACGTCACTTGAGTTTCTAAAATTTTAGTGGTTCAATAGGTGATCAGAGCCGGCTATTACTGGATCGACATGGAAATAGATGCGAAAGAGTTCGTACGAAAATGTGACAAGTGCCAAAGGTATGCTCCTATGATTCACCAAGTGGGGCAGCTGTTGCATTCCGTATTATCGCCATTGTGAGCACGTGATTTTTTTCCGCTTAAATTACTCCTATATAATTCTTAAAATTAGGATTTTTCTTTATTTGTTTGATTTTTTAGGATTAATTACATAATTCTTGTGATTTTTTGTATTTTTGTGTGCATTTTAGTTGGTATAATTCATAAAAAATATATATAAAATATAGTGTCGTTGCATTTAGGACTCAATTTTATATTTTTAGTTTTATTGGTCAATTAACATCACAAAAATAAAAGAAAATAACAAAAATGGTTCTTTTGTATTTTTACTTTTAATTCTGAAATTGGTTTTAGTTTGTTCGAAATTAGGAGTTAATTCTTGAAAAATAATTAGTTTAGTTGTAGAATTTAACTCAGGTCTTTATTTTTAATTTTGTATTAAACAAAAAATTAAAAAAAAAAAGAAAGGAATTAATTGAAAAGAAAATAAAAAGAAGAGAGAAGCAGGCCAGCCAGTTTGGGCTAATATTCAAATCAATTGGCCAACCCAAATATTCCACAAATCTGCTCAAAATCCAGCCCAAAATCACCTTGATCCAGTCCAGCCCTTCAAATAATAAAACGACGTCGTTTTGGGCTCATTCGATCAGGGCCATCGACGCTATCTGATCTAACGATCCTAAAACCCCTCTCCTTAAGTATATACATGTCCAAACAAGGCCCCCCTTCCCTCTCATCGTCTCACACCCCTTCTAACCTCCGGCGTAACATCTCTTACCTCCACCGTCCTCCGCTGTCTGTCGCCGGCCGAAAATCGCCTCCGCCGGCGGCAAGTCTCCAAACCCCCTAAATTTACACCATAACTCCCTCTCTTTGTCTCCTCTCAAAATCCAACCTTAGTTTTCTTCAAATCTTTCTCAAACTCATCGAATAACCAAAACCCTAGCTCCGCCTCCGCCGTACATGGCGGTGCCACCTCCCAAACCTTACCAAATTCACTCCCTAGACTCTCCTCACCTCCCTCTTCCCAAACCCCTAACTGGTTTCCTTCAAACGTCACTTGAGTTTCTCAAATTTCGAAACTTAGATTGGCAGAACCCTAGAAGTTCGAATTGGTCAATTTCTACCCAATTTCTTGAGTCCAAAAGCATATTTGAGTCACAAAATAATGCTTCCGTTTGTTCTTTGCAAAAAACAAATGTTTAGCATCATTTTGGGACTCGAATCAAAGTCCAGTACCTGTTCAAGCCTTACATAGGTAAATTTTCCTTTATTTCATCTTTTATTTGAATTCATTGATTTTAAAATTAGTTTTCTGATTAATCCATACTTTATTTTTATTTTGATTTTGATTTATGTCGGCAGTAATTAGTGTTCTAAGTTTTGAGTTAGGGTTCTGATTACAGTGTTAATTTTTGTTTGATTGTCTGTTTGATTTTAATTCCATGTTTGGTGATTATTTTATTTACATCTTGTTTGATTTTGTTCATTTATTTTTACGGAATAATTTCATGTCTTCTTTACATTTTTTATTATTTGGTTTTGTTCAGCGTAGTTTCGTGTTTGAATTGCTGAATTTCTCATTTATTGTTCAGTGATAAAAATAGTCTTAGGTTAACAGTGTTAGTTAGAATTAATTTTCATATTTTGATTAGTTAGATTGATTTAATTCAATTTTTAGGTTCTTCTTATTGAAATTGTTTGGATATAGCTGAACACTCCAGGGATTTTAGTTAACCATGGTCATTTTGACAAAGTTAAGAAGGTCTAGGGTTAGTTTTGACCTAGGTTAGTAATTACAGAACTAATGTTAGGGGTATTATAGGTAGTTTAATAAAAAGAATAGTGCAGTAACTAAAATTTGAAACCACTAGAACCTTCTAGATGGGGTTCTAATTTGAAATTCGGGAAGTTGATAGTGTTACTTGGCCAACAAGCCAATAACTAAAGGACTAATTAGATAAAAATGAAAATTAAAAGAGGGACCTAGGGTGTAAATGAAAATCTGAAGGTTGCCCTAGACTTTGTCTATAAAAGGGCAATACCTTGCCTTACAATACAAGGTTTTTGAGAGGGAAAAAATCTGAGAAGGTTTAGAAGCTAGAAAATTCTGAAATTTGAAATTGATAGTCTTAGAAGTCAAGAGAGCTCAAAAACTCTGGAAAATTCAAAATTCAGATCCAAAGCCTACTGAAAAATCCAAAAAAAATCTGGTGGGAGTAGATAGTTTAGATACAAAACATTAGATCCTAGAAACAAAAATCCAAAAAAATCAACCAAAATATAGTATAAAATCCTTTCCAGATCTGTTTTGTTCAACTGCATTGATTTTTCAAGCTGGTTTACAAATCCAGCTGGTGTATTTGGTTAATTGAAGCTCCTTTAAAGTCAATTGCATCTTGTTCCTTTTCCTGGATTTTTACACTCAATTTGTGAGATGTGTTGTTGCTGGTTTCGCTGCTGATTATTGCCCATCGCTGCTGACTTCTCCTTCTTCTTATTTTTGTTCTAACTTCCAAGTAATTTTTAGCCTCAAATGATATATGAGAATTGAGTCAAATGTATGATCCAAATTGGAAAGAGAAGTGAAGTGCAAGTTGTTTCTATCTTCCTGTACTTTACATTAGTATTAATGCATTTCTCATTTGTATTCATTTGAATTTCATAATAGTTGTATCAATGGGACTGTGTGGACTGCTTTTAACTGATCTGGTTGACTTTTATAATTATCTAAATGTCCTGTTAATAATGCTAGGTCTAATGTATTTGGCCTTGATTTTGTTATCATGAAATTTAAGCTCAGAATGTGATACTAGTTTGACAGAGTTAGTTTCAGTCTTATCAATAGTATTAGAACATAACACCATGATTCAAATCTGGAAATAGCATATATGCTTATCACTGAAATTGAAGCATCTCCAGTAGCCATAAGGGACCAGTTATGTTAAATTTGCTTGTCATTTTGTTCATTAAAAATCAAAAATAAATATTATTAACTAATTCTAATTTCTAGTCCATAATTAAGTTGTTTTAGGTGTATTGATCAAAATTAAAGGGCTATTGGATTTCCAGATTTAGTTACTAGTTCATCAGAAAGCAAACAAGTTGAAATGCATGTGAGATTTGAATTTCAAAACAATTAAAGGTTTTCCAGTCCAGTTGTGATTAAATCGGCATTTAAAAATCCAAAGAAAACCAGCAGTCCAGCCTTTTGGGTAAACGAATTTGGGCCGGTTTGTTTAATAATAGGCCTAGCCTTTGAACCAGGGCATTTGGGCTAAGCTATAAACCACCGGAAATACCTCCAAGTTGGGCTGCTTCTGAATCCTAAAGTCCAGTTCCTCTTTATAAAGCTGAAAGGATTCCCCTCTTCTTGGGCCAATTTCGAAGCCCAATGTGCTAAATGCCTTAATTAAGGCCATGGGTTTAACTTCGTAATTTAAGCTTTGGGCCTTCAATTTAGGTGTCAAACTTGAACTAAGGGATTTTTAAAAATAGAAATTTCCTGTGTTTAAACATGGACCTGATCTTGAGGCCCGAACCTTTTATTACTTTCAATGATAATTAATTCATAGGCCTTTAGAGACAATCTGTAATAGAGCTTTAGGATGGCCTTTAAAATAAAACGTGGTGCGCCGCGCCAAATAAAATTCATAAATTGAGTGGCCCTCTTTAATTACTTCTATAAATATTTAGAAATCGGGTAAGCCATTTAGCAAATTTTCATGGTTTCCCGCAAAGATATCAACACGCTAGTTACTTTAGGCGCGCCTTTTAATAAATTTACCTTCTTAAACTCGGGTGTGCATTCATGTGACCCAAATCCAAATCTCAAAATATTAAATAAAATGGATTGCGGATCCGGGTGCATTTCATGTGACGTGATCCAAAAACATATTTTAAACGATGTTCAATTTCCTTAAAATTAATTAAAAACGGTAAATAATTTTAAATTGCACTGTAGGATGACATGTATTAAAATCAGATATTAAGACATTTATAATAGTTAAGTGACCGTGCTAGAACCACGGGATTCGGGGGTGCCTAACACCTTCCCCCGGGTCAACAGAATTACTTATTCAGAATTTTTGGTTCACAAACTCCATTCGGGAAGTCGAAATTTCCTCGATTTGGGATTCAAGATAACCGGTGACTTGGGACACCAAAAGCCAAATCTATCCCAAGGGGCGACTCTGAATAAATAAATAATCCCATTTCGAATAATGTCACTTAAATTGGAAAAACTCCCTTATACATTATCCTTCGGGTAGGTGTGTAAAAAAGGAGGTGTGACAGCCATGTCTATTCATAAAGTGGGGGATGGACATCTTTATCCCTCTTCCATCGGCACCGGATAAGGCTCAATTTGTCTTATTTATGACTGACTATTTTTCTATGTGGTTTGAAGCACAGGCATACGAAAAGGTCAGGGATAAGGCAGTCATCAACTTCATTTGGGACCACATCATATGTCGATTCGGGATACCGTCCGAAATTGTATGTGACAACGCAAAAAAGTTTATTGGCCGAAGTGACCAAATTTCTCGAAGATCAAAAGATCAAAAGGATCTTATAGACACCTTATCACCCTAGTGGGAACGGACAAGCCGAATCGACCAACAATACCATAATCCAAAGCCTTAAGAAAAGATCGACTGACGGTAAGGGAAAATGGAAAGAGATCCTGCCCCAAGTTCTTTAGGCATATCGCACAACTTCAAAATCCTATACCGGGACTACCCCATTCTCATCTGTTTATGGCATCGAAGCTCTGATACCGGTCGAAGTCGGGGAGCCGAGTATCAGATTTTGATATGCAATAAAGGAATCAAATGACGAGGCCATGAATACGAGCCTGGAGCTATAGGATGAAAGGCATGAAGCCGCCCTTGTTCGATTGGCTGCCCAAAAGCAACAGATGGAAAGGTATTACAACCTAAGGGCCAACCTTCTATACTTCAATGTCAGGGACTTAGTACTTAGGAAGGTCACACTAAACATCTGGAATTCGAACAAAGGGAAATTGGGTCTGAACTGGGAATGACCATACCAGATTCTCGAGGTCACGGGGAAAGGATCCTATAATCTTGAAATGAAAAACAGAGAACAACTACCGAACAATTGGAACGTAACTGTCACGACCCTAAACCCAGACCCAATCGTGATGACGCCTCTCATGAAGATAAGGCCAACCAACACACACAAAAAATTCATTTTAAATAGTTAAAATAGCTTAATTAAGTCTTAACATAATAATAATCCCAAAAATAGGGTGCAACAGTATAGTTGCGGAAATAGACCTAGCCCGACATCGGGGTGTCACCAGTCATGAGCATCTACTAATCGATTAAAATAGGAATAATCTACATAGTCTATTACAGAATTAAATAAGAGAAAATAATATAGAGGGATAAGCACTAGGTTGCGAATGCCGAGCAACTACCTAGTAAATCTCTGAAATCTGCTGGAAGCTCTCAACCCTCGCAAGCAGGACCTGAAGCGTCTGAATCTGCACACGGGGTGCAGGGAGTAAAGTGAGTACTCCAACTCAGTGAGTAATAATAATAAATGAAGACTGAGCGATAAGGAATCACGTAAAGTCACATCAACATGCTATAAAGAAGAGGTATAAAGCCAGAAAATCAATGAAACAGTGAAAACATATAAAGTCACCTTAGTTTAGTTTAAGCTTCTTAAAAATACCTTTTTAATAGTTAAGCAAGTAAATGGCAGGCAGCTAGAAAAGATAAACACATAAAGAACCACCCCTCGGAAACAATACTAACAGAATCTTCCCCTCGAGCAACACATGGAACAATACCAGCCCCTCGGGCTATATCTCATATCACAATGGGCACCCGAGCTCATTGAGGATGTACAGACTCCGGGAGGGGCCCTTTACGGCCCAAGTGCAATATCAAGCCATCTTGTGGTATAACCAATAGGATCTCACCCTCATATCAACAAGCCACCTCGTGGCGTACAACTCAGGCCCTCGGCCACATAATCATAAATTAGTGTATCCTCATAACACAGGCCCTCGGCCTTACTCGGTCAGAATCTCATAAGCCACTCGGGCAATAGTGAAATATGAAGCTCAGCCCAATTATAATTTAGAATATCATTTAATGTATTAAAATAGAGTAAACATGGCTGAGTTATAAAAACAGTAGAATATAGCATGACTGAGTACAAGTATAAAGTCAAAACAGTAAGGAAATATCAGTAAAAATCCCCTAAGGGTTCAAATAGTTGGCACGAGGCCCAAATGTGGCATCCCACCCAAAAAATGATGATAACTAATAGTTTTCAATCAAATACGCGGTAAAGCAGTCATTCAGAACGAACTAAGTCACAATCCTCAACGGTGCACGACTCCACGCTCGTCATCTAGCGTGTGTGTCACCTCAATATAGCACAACGATGTGTAATCCAGGGTTTCATATCCTCAGGACAACATTTAAAATCATTACTCACCTCAATCCGGTCCAAACTCTAGCCTGCGACGCCTTTGCCCCTCGAATCTACCTCAACTCACGTCGAATCTATCCAAAATCAGAATCACGACGTCAAAATATTCTAAGGGGATGAAGCCCATATGGAAATAATCAATTTACAACATAAATCCCGAAATCAACCAAAACCCGATCTCGGGCCCACGTCTCGAAATTCAGTAAAATTTGCATCAATAGGTTTCTCGTCTTCCTACGAGTTCATACGTATCAAAAGTTCCAAAATCTGACCATAGATGGCCCCTCAAATCCTCAAGTCTAGGTCTCCAATACCAAGACCTAGTTTCCCCAAAATTTAACCCTTAAATTTCAATAATCAAAGCTCTAATATGTAAAATAATACCATAGAAATGAGTTTTTGGTTCAACAATCTTACCTCCAGACGATATCCCTTGAATCCCTCTTCAAAATCTCCCAAAAAAGCTCCAAAACCGACTTAGAAATGGTGGAATAACCCAAAAATTTGTGAAGGAAATAACTTATACCTTCAGGCCCAGGCTTTTCGCACTTGTGGTCCATATCTCGCTACTACAGCACCACTTTTGCGGTCTACGAACCGCATCTGCGGTCCTCACTTAAGTGGCCAAAATCCGCATCTGCGATGCCTCATCCGCATCTGCGCCATCACATGTGCGGTTCCTCAACCGCTTCTATAGTTCCTGCCCTCCTAGGCTCTTTTCACTTCTGCGACTCCAAATTCGCTTCTGCGAGACCGCACTTGCGGTCCCCTAACTGCATGTGTGTTTATGACAGCAATGGAACATCTTCAGCTGCCAAAACCAACCTCCAAACTTTCTGCCAACCATCCGAAATTACCCCGAGGCCCCCGGGACCTCAACCAAAAGCACAAACACATCAAATACCACTATTCTAACTTGTACCAATCCTCAAAACACCATGAACAACACCGAATCAACCAAAACACATCGAATTCAAAACTAAGGTTCCAAAATCTTCCAAATTACGCTTTTGATCAAAAAGTCTACCAAACCACATCTGAATGACCTAAAATTGTGCACACACATCCCAAATGACAGAACGAAACAACTGCAACTCCCTGAATTCCATTCCGACCCCTATATCAAAATCTCACCTATCAACCGAAAAATGCCAAAATTCCATCTTCGTCAATTCAAGCCTAAATCTACTCCGAACCTCTAAAACACATTCCGATCACATCCTAAGTCCCAAATCACCTCTCGAAGCTATCCGAACCATTGGAACTCACATCTGAGCACTCTAACACATAAGTCAACATCCGGTTGACTTTTCCAACTTAAGCTCCCTCAAAAGAGACTAAGTGCCTCAAACCTCACCAAAACCTCTCTGAACCCAAGCCAGCCAACCCGATCACGCATAGAACCGATAAACAAAGCAATAAAAAGCAGAAATAGGGGAAACAAAGAGGTAACTCATGAGACGACTTGCCGAGTTGTCACATCCTCCCCCTCTTAAACAAACATTCATCCTCGAACGAGTCAAGAAACATACCTGAAGCCTCAAACAGGTGATGATATATGCTCCACATTTCCCGCTCGGTCTCCCAGGTAGCCTCCTCCATGGGCTGACCTCTCCACTGCAACTTCATTAAAGCTATATCCTTTGACCTCAACTTTCAAACTTGATGCTCCAAAATAGTTGTTGGCTCCACACCGTAATTCAAATCACCATTTAACTGAACCGTGCTGAAATCCAAAACATGAGACGGATCCCAATATACTTCGGGAGCATAGAAACATGAAATACCGGATGAACACTCGATAAGCTGGGCGGAAAATCAAGCTCATAAGCCACCTCCCAAATCTTCCGAAACACCTCATAAGGCCCAATGAATCGAGGACAGAATTTACCCTTCTTCCCAAATCTCATAACACCCTTCACGAGTGAAACCTTCAATAGAACCTTCTCCCCAACCATGTAAGACACATCCCGAACCTTCCGATCAGCATAACTCTTTTGTCTCGACTACGCTCTACGAAGCCTCTCCTGAATCACCTTCACCTTGTCTAAAGAATCCTGTACCAAGTCTATCGCTGATAGCCTAGCTTCGCCCAGCTCAAACCAACCAACTGGAGATCTACACCGCCTCCCATACAAAGCCTCATATGGAGCCATCTGAATACTCGACTGGTAGCTGTTGTTATAAGCAAACTCTGCGAGCGATATAAAATGATCCCATGACCCTCCAAAATCAATGACACAAGCACGCAACATGTCCTCCAATATCTAAATAGTGCCGCTCGGACTGTCCGTCCGTCTGAGGGTGAAAAGCTATGCTCAACTTAACCTGAGTACCCAACTCTTGCTACGCAGACCTCCAAAACTTGCAAGTGAACTGAGTGCCCATATCCAAAATGATGAAAATTGGGACACCATGCAAGCGAACAATCTCCCGGATATAGATCTCCACCAACCGCTCTGAAGAATAGGTAGTACACATGGGAATGAAGTGTGCGGACTTGGTCAGCCAATCCATAATCACCCAAATAGCATAAAACTTCTTCAAAGTCCGTGGGAGCCCAACTACAAAGTCCATGGTGATCCGCTCCCACTTCCACTCTGGAATATCCATCCGCTGGAGCAAGCCACCCGGTATCTGATGCTCATACTTCACCTGCTGACAATTGAGACACCGAGCTACAAATCCTACAATGTCCTTCATCATTCTCCTCTACCAATAATGCTATCTCAGATCCTGATACATCTTCACAACACTCGGATGAATGGAATACCGCGAGCTATGGGCCTCCTCCAGAATCAACTCCAAAGTCCATTTACATTGGGCACACATATACGGCCCTGCATCCTCAACACCGAATCACTAATAGACACATCTTTAGCATTATCGTGTTGAACTCTGTCCTTAAGGAAAAGAAAATAAGGATCATCATACTGGCGCTCTCTGATGTGATCATATAAAGAAGACCGAGAAATCACACAAGCCAATACCCATCTGGGCTCTGAAATATCCAACCTCACGAATCGATTGGCCAAGGCCTGAACATCAACTACAAGAGGTCTCTCCCCAACTGGAATATATGCCAAACTCCCCATAATCACCGCCTTCCGACTCAAAGCATCAGCCACAACATTGGCCTTCCCCGAATAATACAAAATAGTGATATCATAATCCTTTAGCAACTCCAACCATCTCCGCTGCCTCAAATTGAGATCCTTCTACTTGAACAAGTGCTGGAGACTATGATGATCAGTAAAAACCTCACAAAATACACCATACAAGTAATGCCTCCAAATCTTCAACGTGTGAACAATGGCATCCAACTCCAAATCATGAACATGGTAGTTTTTCTCATAGAGCTTCAACTGACGAGAAGAATAAGCAATAACTCTACCCTCCTACATCAACACACACCCAATGCCAACTCTCGAAGCATCACAATAAACGATATAAAAATTTGAAGTTGATGGCAATACTAACACTAGAGTTGTGGTCAAGGCTGTCTTGAGCTTCTGAAATATCTCCTCACACTCATCCGACCACACAAATGGAGCACCTTTCTGAGTCAACTTGGTCAAGGGCGATGCGATAGATGAAAATCCCTCAATGTACCAGTGATAATAACTCGCCAAACCAAGAAAATTGCAAATCTATGTGGCTGAGGACGGTCTGGGCCAACTCTGAACCACTTCTATCTTCTTCGGATCAACCTGAATACCCTCACTGGACACCACGTGCCCCAAGAATGCCATATAACCGAGCCAGAACTCACACTTGGAGAACTTTACATAAAGCTTCTCCTCCCTCAATCTCTACAACACAACTCTCAAATGCTCTGTATGCTCCTCCTACTATGCGAGTATACCAAAATATCATCAATGAACACTATGACAAACAAGTTGAGATACTGTCGGAACACGCTGTTCATCAAATGCATGAACACTGTCGGGGCATTGGTCAGCCCAAAAGACATCACCAAGAACTCATAATGATCATATCGGGTCCTGAAAGTTGTCTTAAGAATATCTGAGGGCCTGATCTTCAACTGGTGATAACTTGAGCGGAGATCACTCTTGGAGAACACTCTCGCTCCCTGAAGCTGGTCAAACAATTCATCGAGACGAGGCAAAGGATACTTGTTTTTAACTGTTACTTTGTTCAACTACCTGTAATCAATGCACATCCTCATCGTGTCATACTTCTTCTTCACAAATAGAACCGGTGCACCCCGAGGTGACACACTAGGCCAAATGAACCCCTTATCAAGGAGTTCCTGAAGTTGCTCCTTTAACTCCTTCAACTCCGCTGGTGCCATACGATATAGCAGAATAGAAATGGGCTGAGTGCCCGATATCAGATCAATACCAAAATCAATGTCCCTGTCCTATGGCATGCCCGGCAGGTCAAACACATCGGGAAAGTATTTCACAACTGGAACAGAATCAATATTGGAAGTCTCTGCACCGACATCCCTCACAAAGGCTAGATACGAAAGACAACCCTTCCCGACCATATGCTGGGACTTCAGAAACAAAATTACCCTATTGGGAACATAATCAATCAAACCTCGCCACTCAATCCGTGGCACACCCGGTATAGCCAATGTCACTGTCTTAGCAAGACAGTCCAAAATAGCACGGCACAAAGATAGCCAATCCATGCCCAAAATAACATCGAAGTCTACCATATGTAACAATAATAGATCCACTCAATAGTCACCACATACGATTATTACACATGGTCCACAACAACAGTGTCGCCCATTAGAGTAGATACATGAACAAATGAAACAAAAGACTCACGGGGCATATCCAAATAACGAGTAAAGTATGATGACACATAAAAATAAGTGGAACCAGGATCAAATAATACATAAGCATCTTTGTGGCTGACTGAGACAATACCTGTAATAATGGCATCAGAAGCACTATCATCGGGTCTAGCTGGAAGTGCATAGAAACGGGCCTGACCGCCACCTGATCGACCTCCCCCTCTAGGGCGACCCCTAACTGACTGACCTCCACTTCTAGCTGGGTGGGTGGGTGGTGGTGAAGCAACTGGTGCTGAAGTCGATGGTTGACCCCTCTACTGAGATGAACCCCCAAGACAACGAGGACACTACCTCCACATATGACACGTCTCTCCACACCCATAGCAACTCCCAGGTGTTGGAGATGGGGACTGAAAGGAACCCCTAGCACTGGAATGACTAGCAGATGCACCTAGCATAGAAGAGCCTTGAACTGATGGAGCACAGGACGAACTCTGAGCTGGAAGGGAACTAAGTGATGACTGGACCTACTGAGAACTGTGAGAACCCTGACCTGATGATGCCCCACGATAACCTGGGCGAGTTGGCTGACCATTCCTAAATGGACGGCTCTGGCATGCTGAAACTGATCTCTTGAAGGAGCACCACCATAACTACCAGATCCCTGAGGCCTCTTGGCCTCCGTCTTATCTCATTCTTGGCGATGAACTGACTCAATCTCTCGAGCAATGTCTACAACCTCCTCAAAAGTATCACTAGAAACCCCATCCCTGGTCATGAGAATACGAAGTTGATATGTAAGGCCATCAACAAACCTCCTAATCCTCTCTCTATCTGTCGGAACCAACCAAATAACATGACAAGCTAAATCTGAGAACCTCATCTCATTCTGCGTCACAGTCATCTTTCCCTGATGCAACCACTCAAACTGCCTGCACAACTCCTCTCTACAAGACTGCGGCACATACTTCTCCAAAAAGAGAATGGAGAACTGCTGCCAGGTAAAGGGTGCTGCACCAACAGGCGTACTCCTCTTATATGCCTCCCACCAAGTGAAGGAAGCTCTAGAAAACTAAAAAGTAGTGAAATCAACCCCGCTGGTATCCAGAATACCCGTTGTACAAAGAATCCTCTGACAGTTGTCCAAGAAATCCTAGGCATCCTTACCCTCTGCACCACTGAAAGTCGGAGGCTGAAGTCTGTCAAACCTCTCCAACTTGTGCTACTCGTCCTCTGGCATGTCAAGAGCTACATAGTCTTGAGCAGCTGCAACCCACTGGGCTAGATGTGCCCCCGGAGTTTGAAGTCCCTACACAACCTGCTCAGGTGTGCGAGCGGCAGGATTCTGGTTGCCTTCCACGGCATGAGAAGTAGTTGCGGCTGTAGTAACTGAGACCGCCTGAGCTAGGCCAGTGCATACTGATAGAATCCGAGCCAAGGACTTCTGAAGACTCGAAATCATAATGGGCACAGCTGGTGCCTGAGCTGGTGCTGTTGGAGCATCCATAACTGGGACCTGATCCTGAACTGGGGCAGCTGGTGGATCTGCAGGTGCTGCCCTAGCTGCTGTACGGGCCACACCTCTGCCCCTACCGCAACCATGACCGCGTCCTCAGCCTCTAGTGGCCATAGCCGGTGGTACTGGTGGTCGTCCATCCTGACCGGTGGTACTGATGGTCGTCCATCCTGACCGGTAGCACATGTACTCACCATCTGTGAGAGAATAGAATAAGAAAAGTTTAGTACTCGGATTAACAAATTCGCACGACAAGAATTTTAAGAATATGAAGTTTTTCCTAAAGGTTCTGCATCCTCTCAAGGATAAATACAGATGTCACTGCACCTATCCGCGAGACTCTACTAAACCCGCTCATAACTCGTGAGACCTATGTAACCTAGCTCTGATAATAACTTGTCACGACCCTAAACCCAAACCCAGTAGTGATGGTGCCTCTCGTGAAG
This sequence comes from Nicotiana glauca, assembly GCA_026770625.1. Taxonomy (NCBI): domain Eukaryota; kingdom Viridiplantae; phylum Streptophyta; class Magnoliopsida; order Solanales; family Solanaceae; genus Nicotiana; species Nicotiana glauca. The sequence continues at coordinate 19,546 of MU701625.1, read as the reverse complement.
ACAAGGCCAGCTAACACACACAATTCATTTTAAACAGTTAAAATAGCTTAATTAAGTCTTAACATAAGAATCCCAAAAATAGGGTGCAACAGTACAGTTGCGAAAATAAACCTAGCCCGACATCGTGGTGTCACCAGTCATAGCATCTACTAACCTATTAAAACAGGAAGAGTCTACATAGTCTATTACAGAATTAAACAAGAAGAAATAAGATATAGGGAGAAGCACTGGGCTGCGAACGCCAAGTAGCTACCTAGTGAATCTCCGAAATCTACTGCCAGCTCTTAACTCTCGCAAGTAGGACCTGAAGTGCATGAATCTGCACACGGGGTGCAGAGAGTAAAGTGAGTACTACAACATAGTGAGTAATAATAATAAATGAAGACGAGCGATAAGAAATCACGTAAAGGCACATCAACATGCTATAAAGAAGCAGTATAAAGCCAGGAAAAGCAATGAAACGGTGAAAACATATAAAGTCACCTTAGTTCAGTTTAAGCTTCTTAAAAATTCCTTTTTAACAGTTAATCAAGTAAATGATAGGCAGCTAAAAAAAGATAAACACATAAAGAACCGCCCCTCGGGCACAATACCAACAGAATCATCCCCTCGGAAAACACATGGAACAATACCAGCCACTCGGGTTATATCTCATATCACTATGGGTACCCACGCTCGCTAGGGTGTACAGACTCCAAGAGGGGCCCCTTACAACCCAAGCGTAATATCAAGACATCTCGTGGTATAATCAATAGGCCCTCCACCTTATCAACAAGCCACCTCGTGGCGTACAACTCAGGGCCTCGGCTGCATAATCATAAATTAGTGTATCCTCACAACACATGCCATCAGCCTTACTAAGTCAGAATCTCATAAGCCACTCGGGCAACAGTAAAACATGATGCTCAGCCCAATTATCATTTAATGTATTAAAACAAAGTAAACATGGCTGAGTTATGAAAACAGTAGAATATAACATGACTGAGTACAAGTATAAAGTCAAAACAGTGAGGAATTATCAGTAAAAATCCCCTAAGGGTTCAAATAGTTGGCACGAGGCTCAAATGTGGCATCCCACCCAAATCATGATGATAACAAACAATTTTCAATCAAATACGCGATAAAGCAGTCATTCGGAATGGGCTAAGTCACAATCCCCAACGGTGCACGACCCCACGTTCATCATCTAGCGGGTGCGTCAACTCAATATAGCATAATGATGTGTAATCCGGGGTTTCATACCCTCAAGACAACATTTAAAATTATTACTCACCTCAATCCAGTCCAAACTCTAGCCCGCGACGCCCTTGCCCCTCGAATCGGCCTCAACTCGCACCGAATCTATCAAAAATCAGAATCACAACATCAAAATATGCTAAGGGGATGAAGCCCATGCAAAAATAATCAATCCACAACATAAATCCCGAAATTAACCAAAACCCGACCCTCCGGGCCCACGTCTTAGAATTCGATAATATTTACATCAATAGGTTCCTCATTTTCCCATGAGTTCATACATATCAAAATCCGACCACAGATGTCCCCTCAAATCATCAAGTCTAGGTCTCCAATACCAAGCCCTAGTTTCCCCAACTTTTAACCCGTAAATTTCCATAATCAAACCTCTAATCCGTGAAATAATACCATAGAAATGAGTTTTTTGTTCAACAATCTTACCTCCAGACGATATCCCTTGAATCCCTCTTCAAAATCTCCCAAAAAAGCTCCAAGACCGACTTAGAAATGGCAGAATAACCCAAAAATTTATGAAGGAAATAACTTATACCTTCTGGCCCAGGATTTTCGCACCTCCGGTCCAGATCTCTCTCCTGCGGCACCGCTTTTGCGGTCCTCACTTAAGTGGCTAAAATTCGCATCTGCGATGCCTCGTCCGCACCTGCGCCATCGCAAGTGTGGTTCCTCAACCGCTTCTGCGGTTCCTGCCCTCATAGGCTCTTTCCGCTTCTACAATTCCAAACTCGCTTCTGTGAGACCGCACCTGTGGTCCCCTAACCGCAGGTGCGGTTATGACAGCAATGGAACATCTTCAGCTGCCAAAACCAACTTTCAAACTTTCCGCCAACCATCTGAAATCACCCCAAGTCCCCCGGGACATCAACCAAAAGCACAAACACATATATACCTCTATTCTAACTTGTACCAATCCTCAAAACACCTCGAACTACATCAAATTAACAAAAACACATCGAATTCAAGCCTACGGTTCCAAAATCTTCCGAATTACGCTTTTGATAAAAAATTCTACCAAACCATGTTCGAATAACCTAAACTTTTTCACACACATCCCAAATGACAGCACGAAACTACTGCAATTCCCAAAATTCCATTCCGACCCCTATATCAAAATCTCACTTATCAACTGGAAAATGCCAAAATTCCATCTTCGCTAATTAAAGCCTAAATCTACTCCGGACCTCCAAAAAACATTTTGATCACACTCCTAAGTCCTAAATCACCTACCAAAGCTATTGGAATCGTCAGAACTCAAATCCGAGCCCTTTAACACATAAGTCAACATCTAGTTGACTTTTCTAACTTAAGCTTCCTCAAAAGAGACTAAGTGTCTCAAACCTCATGAAAACCTTTTCGAACCTGAGCCAACCAACCCGATCACACATAAAACCAATAAACTAATCAATAAGAAGCAGAAATGGGGAAATGGAGCGGTAACTCATGAGACGACTGGCCGGGTCGTCACAGCAACTCACCTAAAACGATATTACTCTTAAGGTACGACCCCATTTCATTTATTTTTAGACTAACACTTGCAGGTGGTCGACAAGGAGTGGCATGAAGTCTTTAGGTCAGGTGGTTGACAAGGAATGGCACGAAGTCATTAGGTCTGAAAGCACATGTGGCACTATTTTTCCCTTAAACCCTTTTTGTCCCATTTGGTTTTTCAGCAAGATTTTTAATGAGGCAATAATGAATTGTACTAACTTAGAATCAAAGGCTGACCATGAATCGATGTCGAAGACAGCACTAATAGTATCCGAGGTTCCTCTACAATTAACCTCGAATACTGGGGGGAATTATCCTTGGATGTCGACTTTTTGCGAGGAAATTACTTCGTAATAGAAGGGTCTCGATAGGCAAGATTTGTTGTATGGGAAAAATAGTCAAACAAACTGTGCCCACATAGGTTGCTCGAGCCTGGCATAAAACATGTACGCATGTATAACTATTTTTCACAAGAATAAAGAGAAGTACTTTCTTTGCAATTACCTTATGTCTTAGAAAACCCCTTTACAATGTCGTACTTCTGATCTCTTAAGGAAACGAGCTCAAGGGGCGATTATAACCAGATATAGAATGATCACTCCCTCACTCGGGGAGTGATGTATGAAAAAACAAACTCAAATAGATCGAACTATAAATCATCGGGGGCATAAGACCTCTTAGGCAACCCTCCGAATTTTAAAGTCCACAGCCATACCCACTCGGGGACTGTTATCTTAGGCAAGCCTAGACAATTCGGGAAAGCAAGCTCACTGGGCTACGCCTGAATTAAAAGGCTACAACCATATTAACACGGCTCGGAGACATTCGAGAACCGTAACAAAAAATAGTCCTTCAAAATTTTAATAACCAGTTTTAAAGTCTACCCTCAGCAAACTATAATCTAAGTTACTCACTTTGGGAAAAGTCAGGGTTTGTTTGAACTTACACAACATAAGCTATTTTATGCTAAGGCATTCCGACCTTTGTGAATACAAGTAATAAAGCAAAGGAAAAATCTGAAAACCAAAAGGAAAAAGAAAGTCTTGTATATATTTACCCAATAATCTTTTACAGAGGCCAGAATAACTTAATTCAAAAATTTACAATGGCCGAAATAGCCTAAAAAGATGCAAAAGAAAGCAAAAAATATAAAGGCCTAAGTGGCCTGGTCTTCATTGCAAGTAGCATCTCCGCCCTCGGGATCTTCCCCGCCTTCAAACTCGCTTAAACCCTCAAAATCTTCCTCGGGAAAAGCCAGCTTCTGGGCCCTGGCTTCTTCTTCTTTGGCGTTCTTGATTTCAGCTAGTGTATCGATTTCCTGAGCATGGCTCCCTCAAGGGTTTCCCTTCGAGCTTGCCACCTTTCATGATCCACCATGCTTTTGGCCTGTGCCTGGATGGCCTCGACATCGACCTAAAATTGGGCCACTTTAGCATCGGCTTTAGTATTGGCCATGACCACCTCAGATTTGGCGGCCTCGAGTTTGTTGGCCAAGTTTTCCTTATCAGAAATAGCTAAGTCCAATTGGGATTGAAGCTCCTCGATTTTCTTGACCTGCACCGAGGCCTTCTCTTTTGCAACTCGGAGCTGGGTCTCAGCCGACTCCAGTTGTTCTTGGGAAACCTCCCTTTTTGAGACTAAGATGTCCATATTTTTCTTGAACTCCTCAGCCTCAGATTGAATTGTATCTACCTGTACCTGAAGCTCCCTGATCCGTTCAAGTGGATCAGATCGTTAGTCACTATCTTTAATTCGTCTTCACTATCGTGAAGCACTCAAAATGGCTGCTCGACCATCTCGGCATGATCATTTCGAGAAGTTACTAAATCATCATGTAGGTGTCACTCTTCTCAGTGAGGTCCCGAACCTCGATCTCGTGGTGAGTTAATTCCTCCCGATATCGAAGGAAAGTCTCATGATGCAGTACCAAAGTTTACAAGCATAAAGGAAGGTGTTATGGTTATTTACAACTTTAAATTTAGAATATATGAGAAGAAAGATACAAAAAGTCACCCGATTTAATGCTTGTTGGGATTCATTAAATAGGCGAGGATTTTCCACCTTGTCTATAACTGCCTAATCTTCTTTGGTCACCAAGCACCAAAGGTAGCTAGCGACCCCCACAGGGGCAGATAAAACCCAGGCATCCTCTGGGATAGAGAAAGCTATTGTCCGTCTTCAGTCAGGATTGGCGCTCGGTGCCGAGAACCGGTTCACCAATTTTGGGCTCGAGAAAGACCCACTGGCTCAAGGCGATGGTACCTTCTTTGGAACCGGCAAGTCTATGAGCCCAGTGACATCATCGAAGGTAGTGGAATTAAATCCGTCCAAGAAGTGGTGGATATCAGTCGCCCCTTGAGGCCCCTCATAAGAACGACTTTCTAACATATCGGCCTTGCGAATCATGGCATCTAAAAACTGAGCGGACTCGGTAATGTCGATCACTCCAGGCTCGTCTCTCAGGACACTTTCCTCTGATCGAGAAGTGTTGCCCCCGATCTATATCTCGACCCCCTTAGCTTGGGCGGGGTGGCCTCAACCCTTTCTAGTTCGGGAGTTTCAGCTAAGACTCCCTTATCGACCTCCTCATGTCAGGACCGTCCAATTTCGGCATCCGCCGGTTTAGAGGACCCTTATACCACACCTCCCTACACACGGGCCACCAACTGGATTTCTTTTCTTTTTCTTCTTCTTCTTCGGAATCATCCCTTAATCGGCGGATTGAGTCCAAGGATAGTGCACCGGTGCTTCCCTTGGGCTTGCGCAACCTCTTTTTTGGTTTCTTCTTTTCCTAGTTCGAGGAACTCGGGGCCCTTTTCCTCTTAGTTTCATCACCCTGCTTGGAGTAGGGGGCTCGAGAGGCATGTCCTCATCACCGTATGGAGGCCTCATAGCAACGTCTTTGGGGAGACCTACAAAAAAATATAGAGCAGATAAGAATTCCATAGTGCAAGGAGAAAATCAAACATTATTGAATCAGAGGAGAAAAATTGCATGATTACGGGCCTCCCATCAACCATTCGATAACTCAATCCAAGCACGCTTGGAATATAGTCTCCGTGACACCAGGCCTTTGACCTATTCCTTAAGTTCAGGAACTACGTCCAGCACCTGGGCTACAACTGCAACACCAAAAACATCGACAAGGAAGAAGATAGGAGATAAAACAGCAAGATTGAACATCCAAGGTGAAGTACTACTTACGATTCGTGTTCCATTTCTCGGGAGGGATCAGGTAACTCATGAATAACCATCTGCTAAAGCAAGCCACCCGGTCTCTGATGCTCATATTTCGCCTGCTGACAATTGAGACACTGAGCTACAAACCCCACAATGTCTTTCTTCATTCTTCTCCACCAGTAGTATTGCCTCAAATCCTGGTACATCTTCATGGCACCTGGATGAATGGAATACCGTGTGCTATGGGCCTCTTCCAATATCAACTCCCGAAGCCCATCCATATTGGGCACACAAATCCGGACCTGCATCTTCAACACTTTATCATCACCAATGGTAACATCTCTAGCATCATCATGCTGAACTTTGTCCCTAAGGACAAGCAAATACGGATCATCATACTGGAAGTTTGATGCTATTTGGGTGATTGTGGATAGGCTGACCAAGTCAGCGCACTTTATTCCTATTTGTACTACTTATTTTTCAAAGCGGTTGGCAGAGATCTATATCCGGAAGACTGTTCGTTTGCATGGTAACCCTGTTTCCATCATTTCTGATAGGGGCACTCAGTTTACTTCCTAGTTTTGGAAGTCTTTTCAGTGAGAGTTGGGTATTCAGGTGCAGTTGAGCACAACTTTTCACCCTCAGATGGATGGGTAGTCCGAGCGCACTATTTAGATATTGGAGGATATGCTACGCGGTTGTGTTATCAGTTTCGGAGGGTCATGGGATCAGTTTTTACCGCTCGCCAAGTTTTCTTATAACAACAGATACCAGTCGAGTATTCAGATGGCTCCATATGAGGCTTTGTATGCGAGAGGGTGTAGATCTCCAGTTGATTGGTTCGAGCCAGGTGAGGCTAGGCTATTGGGGATAGATTTTGTTCAGGATGTTCTAGATAAAGTAAAGGTGAAGTCTTTATTTGAATATATTGGCCCATCCAACCTCGGTCTCGAGCCTCGTCTATACTCGAGAATGGGTCCTTGCTGGCTCGGCGAGAAATCTTGATCAGCCCTCCTCGATAGAGTCGGGGACCGTGGAGGCGCATAAGGTGATCGAGGGTAAAGGGTCATCCCTTGATTTTGCTTATGAAGAATCGGAGGAGAATCACTATTCTCTAGAAGGAAGGGTGGACCTGGCCAAGAGTCACGTCGTACCTCTTGCAAAAAGTAATGATGATAGGGTCCAAGGGACCCAACGTGAAAGGGTAAGTATAAACACCTAGAAAACCCTCCATTTGGGTAGTGATCGATTCCTCGGGCGAAGGTACCACCACATGCTTATCAACCCAGTTGCAATCCTTTTTAACCTTGGTGAGGAGATCATTGTAATTGTGTATATGTACCTCGAGACCAGATCACATTGAACCGGCACCGAATGAGGTATTTTCAATCTTAAATTCTTCAACAAAGGGAACCCTACCGGAACTAATTCCGCCACAGCCCCATCGTCAGTGGGTTGTGATGAAGAGACGGCCTTTTTTTTGCAGTACAGTCTTAGAAGTTTTCGCCATTGTGGAACAGAAGAAAAGGGAATTGGGATGGTATGTGGTTTGCTAAAAGTTCAAGAAATTGGGGTACAATAGTTGCAAAGCAAAGGGATTTTTGAAAGGAAACAAGAATAGGAGGAGCTTTGAACGTAAAGTTTGAATAGAGGAAGGTTAGAGTACTTATAGCTTGCTAGTGACAGTTCAGAACCCATAGTGGTTGCCCAGCAGCTGACAGACATTTAATACCTTGGTAACTAGGATCGACGGGACATTTCCATATCTATTTGTTGCTTACGTCATAGTGGGGTGTTTCAGTGACGTTCGTCGCTTACGTCATGGCCCATCGAGATGGGACTCGAAAGTTCATATCGTTTCTCGTCATCTTCTCTCCGAGAAATGAGGGGACTATCTGTATACAGTCAAAACTGGGCTCGCCCCTTGTGTGATTAATCGAGACTGGAATATGATAGGTTTAAGGTTCGGCTTCGTATTATATCGAACCATGATGAAAAATTAGATCGCCGATCTCGTGACCCAAAGACCGATCAAGATCAAGAGCGAGCAAGATCGAGAACGAGACCGAGCAAGACCGAATTCGAGCAAGATCGAGGGAAACTTATCGATCCAAATAACGAAAAGCCGAAATATCTGCGATCGGTCGAGGATCACGGCAGAAATCTCGATATATATCAAGGAGAGGCCGAGTAATTAGCAAATCATAAGATTTTTTACCATGTATAGAATTGTACCAAGAGAGGGGCACCCCTACTATATAAAGGGAGATCTGATCATTTGTAATAAACATCATATTTACGCAATACAAAGCAATATACTGCCATTTTCTAGCTTTCATTATCTTGTTACTCTGTTCATAAATCGTTGAAACAACTTTTGGTTCAAGGATGACTGAACTCGAGGGTCAAGGCTATTCAATTCATGTGGTTTGCATTTATTCTTTTATTGTCAATTTCAATATTAATCTGTCTTCTTAATTTGTGCCAAATTATATCACGTATCCTTAAAACCGCGTATAAATTTAATTGTTATCCATTTTTTAGGGTAAACATATATGACATTGGTAAAAAAAAAAAAAAAAATATATATATATATATATATATATATATATATATATATATATATATAGGATTTAACTTACTACATAGTTGTAGTAGGATATCATTGTATACATATTTGGCTTCTAAAAAATGCCCTTAGATTTTAATGATAACTTCATTGTTAAAGAGGGGATTTTCGTCTTTTTGCCATAAAGAAATCTGATTCTCTTCAACCTTCTCCAATTTTTCTTCCTCGCTATTCTCTCTCGATCTGGCCACTCTGTCTCTTCAATTTTTTTCTTTCCTTTCTCTTTGTAAAATTCAATCTCTGGTTTTCTATTGGTACCTCTCTTCTGCTTTTATTCTTTGTAAGATTGAATTGATTTATGACCCCTCTCCCCCTCATTTGCTTTTTCTTTTTTCTCTTTATAAGATTCAGTCTATAATTTTTCTACGTGGCGTGTGAAAACGAGTAATAGGCTTCTCGACCAATTTGCTGTTTTTCTGATTATTCATGATATTTCATACCAAATTTATATTGGTGGTAGTTGACAAAAATAAGAAAGTTCCCAAACATATCGGCACCTATGGGCCATTGTTAATTGTTGTTGAATAATTGACTTATGCTTTAGTTGAACTGAAGATAAGAGACGGTGGGGAAGAAGACAATGAGAAGAGAGAATAGGGAGATGGGGGAATCGAAGGAACAATTGTTTAGTTTAATTTGTGAAATGACCAAAAAGCCTCCTATGCTAATGTGCTGATCGATTAGGGGTGTACATAGGTCGGGTTGGTTCGGATTTTATAATTACCAAACCAAACCAATTGTATCGGGTTATTAAATCTAAAGACCAAACCAAACCAATAAAACTCGGTTTTTCACTTTCGGTTTTTCTCGGATTTTCGGGTTTTTCGGGTTTTTTCGATTTTTTTTTCCTGGTAAAATCTTCGTAGAACAAAACATATAAATTGTGCTCAAAATATTTCTTTAATCCTAGTAAGATACAACTATATAAAATATTTTCTAAGAAAATAATACAAAATATGAAATGTGTCATGGTATTATACTAAAATATTCAATAACAAAGACAATAAAACTATGTGATATAAATATTGCTAATTAAAAATCTATAATAAAAATAAACATAATCTAAAAGTAATAAGTCATGATAAAATAAATAGACTAATAAGGGAGTGTTAATCACATGACTAGACGCTAATAAAGAAAAATAAAAAAAGATTATGCATTTTTATCTAAATTATTGCAAAACAAAATATAAATATTCAATATATTCCCGTTCATAGTATTGAATTGAATGTCTTTTGTTAACATTAGTATTGATTTGATATTGGTTTAGGCTTTTGTTAGCATTATTTAGTTTACTAATGTTAATTGCTATAAAACTTATTGGATCATTCAAAATTATAAGTTCAAAAATAATACCTTAAAAGATAAAATTATGAATTTTTTTAAGAAATATTTATAAATTACATCACAATAAGTATATTTATATATTAAATATATCTAAAATTTCTATATATATATATGTAATGTCGGGTTGGTTTGATTTCGGTTTGACTTTTTTTAGTTAAAACCAAACCAAACCAATTATGCTCGGGTTTTTTTTTCCCGCACCAAACCAAGTCAAACCAAACTATAGTCGGGTTTTTTTTCTCGGTTTGACTGGGATTATCGGGTTGGTGCGGTTTGTCGGTTTTCTTTGTACACCCCTAGTGCTGATATTAAAATCTAAGTGCATTTTGGCATTTTTGAGAAGCCAGATATGTGTACAATGCTAACCTACTACAACTATGTAATAGGTTAGCAAAATCCATATATATATATATATATATATATATGATTTAAAAGGCGGGGGCATGAGGCGAGGCGTTTTACCTCTGACGAGGCGAGGTGTAAGCCCTGAGACATGGGGCGTAAGTCCCACGGATCTTTAGATTTTACTAATTTCAAGAATTTTAAGATAGTATAAAATAAAAAATAATTATAAAAATTATATTAAAACCATTAAATTATAACAAATAATCTATTTAAAATATTTATAACTTATAATTTAACTATGAATAATAAGAAAAGTATGACAAATATCATAATACGCAAATTAGATGCAACGTTGTTACAACTCAAATAAAATAATGTATTTGATACGAAATCTTATATGTATCTCTTAAGGAGTAATGAATCTTGAAAGAATTTCGATATTATAATTTGATATTTTTCTTAAAATACTTATTTTATTTAATATGCTTTCTATTTGAAAGAGAAATTATATAAAAACATAATTCACAATTTAAATATGATTCTCTAGCATCATTTATTTTTAAGTTTCAACAAGTTAATATAGTGACACATAATTCATCATACAATATCATGATAACTAATTATTTATAAATAGTTACTAGCTAATACTAAGCTATTAAATTAATAAGTATTGTATCTCGTAAACATGAAAAAAAATATTTAGAAAAATAATTATAAAAAATTATGGACTATTATATAGTAAAGACAACAAAAGTTGATAAATAAATAATTTTTAAATGAAATATTTATTTAAAATTAATTATCACAGCAGTCTTAGTGGATAACGTGCAATAATTTTATTTTAATTATAACATAAAATACTCTCAACTAAACAATTTATGATTAAGAAAAAAAGTAATTTTGAATAGTCAATGATTTATTAAGAAAATTTGAGGATTTACAAGGTTAGTTACATACAATTGCATAATGTTCTATTAGGCGAGCCCAGTACGTTGGGCGTTGAGCATGTTCGGGTCATACACCCCAACGGCCGAGGCGTAAGTCTCACGGAGCTAAACCCCACGCATAAGTCCAGGGGCGTTTTACGAGGGGTCCGCCTCGGGGAGTCCCAATTCTGCCTTTTAATATTTGACCATTTTTGAAATTTACTCATCTCTCAAAACATTATTATCTTTCAATTTTATGTTTGGTATATTATGAATTAATGATAAATTGGATACCTTTGTGCTTCATTTTTAGTAATATTAATGTTTTAACTAAATCATTCCTTTTGATACAATAAAATTTTACCAGAAGCTGATCTTGAATAAAGATAAAAATTCACTTTTTAAAAAAAAAATAAAAAAAAATCAAGGCAATAGCGTTAGGACAGCTTAATTACTGAAGAAATACACGAAATTGGAGCTTGATTGACAAAGAAGTGACAGATTTAGAGAACAAAATCAACATGACGAGATGGAAGGGATGAGGAAGACACAGAAGACTCCTCATTCTATAATCTATCTATACTATATTAAAAGCACGAAGGCCCTTAGCAAAATGTCGTTCGCTTTTTTTACCTTCCGTAAATGCACTTTATAATGAGTAAAATTGTCAACACAACAACAACAACAACAACCCAGTATATTCCCACAAAGTGGGGTCTGAGGAGGGTAATATGTAGACAGGCCTTACCCCTACCCGAAAGGGCAGAGAGGCTGTTTCCAATCGACCCTCGGCGCAGGGAAGAGAAGGAAAACAAAAACACAAACACAAACAGTATTAGTTACTACAGCATAAATCGCATAAATAATTATCTGAACATAAGAGTCATAAGTACCATAAATAGACTGGCATGCAATAATATTAAAACAGTAACTACCAGAAATGACTACCATAAGAGAACACAATACACGAATCATCTATGGGTAGCCCTACCTCGCCTCACCCAACCCCGGGAATGGAGTACGAAAAATCTATAAGCCCCTATCCTACAACTCTGATACTAGACCTCCAGACTTTCCTATCAAGGGTCATGTCCTCGGAAATCCGCATCCTGGCCATGTCCTGCCTAATTACCTCTCCCCAGTATCTCTTAGGCCTCCCTCTGCCTCGCCTCACACCGACCACCGCTAGCCGCTCACAACTCCTCACCGGGTCATCGGGGCTTCTCCTCCGCACATGCCCGAACCACCAGAGCCTCGCCTCTCGCATCTTCTCATCCACTGCGGCCACCCCCACCTTCTCCCGAATAACTTCATTCCCAATCTTATCTAACCTGGTGAGCCCGCACATCCACCTAAGCATCCTCATCTCCGCAACTTCATCCTCTGAAGGTGAGATTTCTTCACCGGCCAACACTCCATCCTATACAACATGGCAGGTCTAACCACAGCTCTATAAAACTTCCCCTTGAGTTTCTGTGGCACTTTCTTGTCAATACAAACACATGAATTTTTTTTTTTAAAAAAAAAAGGAAAATTAAGAAGAGACGAAGTAGTAGGAAAGTCAAACTTTTAGGTAAACTTTTCGCAGGTTAAAAAAAGGAAAAAGAATAAGACAATAAGCAGGAGATCCATTATTTAATATCACTATTTAATATACTATTAAAGAGGTCAAATTTTTAGTAGTTAAAAAGAGGAAAAGAATTTGAGGTAAATTTCAAACATTTATTTTGTTCTCAGAATTTTGTGATAATAAACGTCTTCTAAGATTTTTGTAGTGCCAAAAGTTCTTGCGATTTTTACATAGTGATCAAGCTACCAATTCAAGTCTATAATTATATTGATATAGTTTTTAAGTAATATATTTATATCATAAATGTATTTTATATATTACATGAGAAATATCTGTATTTACATATCTTTTTTCTATAAACATGTAATTTATTGTTTTGAGAAAAAATTCTAACAAAGAAAGAATTACATAAAATAAGAAACATCAGCTTAAATATATACGGCCAATCAAATTTCATATAAAAAGATATAACATTACAGTTAATAATGTCCATGGCTAAACTACTGAGAAGATAAAATTGGCCTAATTCTCGAAGATGCTAGGAATATAACGTCATTAAAAATTTAGAATATAAATTCGGTTAATTTATATTTTGCTTACAATAAAACAGAAGAAGATCTATTATCAGTTAGATGATCTTATGTGTATTTTTTGAACGAAATTAAGTATCTATACTTCTCAAAAAGATTTCAAAAAAAAAAAAAATCAAAAGTTTATGTGCTCTCGGATGAAAGTAAAAAATAAGCATGGCAACTTCTGAAATTTTAAGTTAAAAATATTGACTAAGATAATTGAGAACTTATATATTATTACTGCTTCTCATTTATAGAATTGTTGAATAAAATCAACAATCATTATTTTTCAGGAACTTATATTTTTTCATTGCACTTATTTTATAACTCAAATATAATTAGTTATATAGTATTTATGTAATTTTTAAAAATATGTATTTATTGAGACGGAATATATGCGCAACGCACATGCCGTAAGACTAGTAATTAATAAAAGAATCAAAGATATAAAAAGGCTTAAAGAATCTATTGCTACTGTATCATTCTAAGAGATTTTCGATTGTCTCTCATATGTTAGCATTTATAATGTTTTCAGTTTAATTTTTATAAATAGTCAATTTATGTTGGTATAACAGTTACTATAATTTGCTACTTATCTTTTAGGAGTAGTTAGTATTTGTCTCTTTGAAACTTTTACCCAACTCATAAGCGGAAACAGATCTGTGGTTTGATTTGGGAAAATGTTTTAAAATACAAAATAGCTTCACTTTGTGTTCTTGTTTGATTGGGGAAAACGTTTTGAAATACAAAATAGCTTCACTCTGTATTCTTGTTTTGGGTGTTCAGTGAGAGATTTGTTTGAGCTCGAAATTGTAAATTCTTATTGAAATGTGAGTCTGGAGTTTGATTGGAATTGTGATGGAACTCATTGAAGTTACATTTGTGATGGTGGTGTGAAAATGATCTTTTGAGGTGGTTTATATTTGTGTATCTCTCTTATCTTGGCCCTTCAGGGTCTTGAATTCATCTGCACATGGTCGTATTTCTTTGAGCATTTGGTGACCTCTGCTGCTTTGATTGTTATTTGGCATTGCTTTCGACCAGACCACTTGCGAGGGCCACCGAGTTCATCTCCCAAGCTGCTATTAGATGGGAACTTCAATACCTGATGCGGTGCCGACATATTCTTGGCTGGATCATCTTAACAACAACGACGACATACCTAGTATAGTCCCCACAAGTGAGATCTGGGGAGGATAATATATATGCAGACCTTACCCCTAGCTACCTTGTGAGGATAAAGAGGCTGTTTCCGGAGATCCTCGGCTCAAGGGCACTTGGCTGGATCATCTTATAGGCATAAAAAGCCCAGAGGAAGCCCATTTACAATGATGGAAGGTTACAGTCCCTACTGACCCAAAAGATTTATATTAGCTTGATTTTGGAGAATATGATCACGCCCAACTATGCCTTATAAAAAGGACAATGCGGTCGCTACAAGTATAACCCAAGTATTACGCTCGGGGTCGAATCCTCAGAGAGTTAACCTATCAACTACTATCTTCAGCCCCACTAATTCTTCAGAATCAGCTTCCCAAATATTCAAATCTCTGTTGAGTGTTCTTTAATAACTATTTTTGCATAAAACTAAATAACTGTAAAATAAACTGAGTATGTTGTAGACAATAATGAGAAAGAACTAAGGTAATGATTTCCCCTATTGATGGAATCCCTTCTGTTTATGCTCATACAAATTTATCAATACCTCTCTATCAATCATGAACGCTAATTCTACCGTAAATCTCTCCCGAGTAATCACAGTAATTTACTATTGCACTCTTCCGATTTACACTAGCTTATATTAATTAACGCAGTTCACTTTAGATTACACCCAAGGCTTCGTTATCCCTAATTTCGCTTTTAAACCCGCAATTATAGATTCCTCTAATAATCTAGGAGTGGTGTTGTTCAACAAAAACCTAAATATGCACTCTTTTCCAAGTTATTCACACTAAATAGGCACAGCTAATTGATGATCCTATCAATTAACTACAACAAGCATGAAGGTGAACAAATAGAGATTAAACTAACAATTTTTATTCACATAAACCAGAAGTTCATCACCCAATAGGTTCCATCAAAACCTTAGACAAGAATTTAGCTACTCATAACTATGGGTAAATAAACTAAAATAGAATTCATCATAAAAATCGAAAGAAAAGAAGAAAGATGTTTGGAGAAATCTCTCACAATAGTTTCCCTTGCCAAGATAACCTAAAATTCAATACTTGCCTCCTTTGGGCGAAGTTTATTGTTTAAATAGGGTTTAGGTCTAAAAAAATCCCGTTTTTACACTTTGGTCCCTCAACTTTCGACGTCTGCTGCGGTTCTGCCGCGGTCGCGGTGGAACCGCGGCCAAACAGTGTCTCTGAATCTTCAAAGTTCTGCAGCAGCCTTTCACCGCGGTTCTGCCGCGGTCGCGGAGGAACCGCGGTGAAACAGTGTTTTCGGCTCCTAAGGGCTGATATGACGTGGCTTCAATGGAAATTTACATATTTGGCCTCTTTTCTCCAGTATTGACTCCAAAATTGCTCCTTA
>MDKF010020290.1:0-26288 GCA_026770625.1 Nicotiana glauca | reverse complement strand
CTGAGCTTAATACTTGGGTTTTATTTGCAACGTCCGCAGAATCCTATTTAGAGGATAGACTTTGGGCGTGATCAATGACTTTATAAAAAGATTTTAAAAAATATTAAATAAAATTTAATAAATTCAAAAGCAATAAAGAAATTACAATGTTAAAATTTCATCTTCCTTATTCACCAAACTCATATGGAGATCTAGTTGGATGGTTATGCTCAATGCTTTCAGTTTCAATTATTTATGGTCGAAAAGGTTAATAAAGAAACATTTATATATATTGTTTTATATTCACAGTAAATTTATTATTTCTAAATCATTCGTATCTAGCTAAATATATCTGTCCTAATTGGGTATAATATTTAATATATAATAAATTATATTGCAAAGTCTTTGATTCTAAATCTTGAATTCGTATCGGCGGTAGATATATGTCCAATTTTCTGTCTTAATTGGATATACACAATACCATATTTACGTTGCATATCATCAGACTTATTCCAACTTCAATTCAGTAGTTCATTTATTAACAAAAGTCACCTGCCATCGCAAAATCACAGTTTTTTCTTGTGAGTCTAAGTCATTTTGCAATTTGTGGCATCTAATTAGAAGGAAAATCACTAAAATTAGTTTCTCCAAGTTTAAAATAATAATTATGTTGAGTACAATAATGATATTCGTATGCTCAAAAGTTAACAATATACTTTATGAATACAAAATAATGTATATGAGTCACGGGCAAATCATAATAATCCATGGACCAACTGAAGGAAACGAAAACAAGTACTCAGAGTTAGGAGAAGAAATATTAACAACTTTTATTGATGATATTGATTTGGTCTGCCTCTCCATAAAGAGGTTCAGAGCCTTACAATGGTGTTTCACTCTCCCATGATGTGGGTATCTTTTTGTGTCTTCTCTCTCTCTGGTGAATAGTGGCGAAGAAGAAGCCCCCTTTCTAGGACTTCCTCTCTTAGTATTTATAGCTGTAAGTTTCGTGAGCTGGCAATAAGTAGCCGTGGCCACCAGTGGCGGATTCAGGATTTTAAAATTATAGGTGCTCGTTGATAAAGACTCCAAAAGAAGAGGGAAAATGAACTTATTTATGGGTGCTTACTCATATTTATCTAAATATTTGAACAATTACCTATGTAAATTACTAAATATGGTCAAAGTTAATGGGTGCTTAAGCACCCACAAGTGCTATGTGCATCCGCCACTGGTGGCCACGCTGAGGTTCCGTCCCCATGGGGGAACGAATGGGCCGTGCCCTCGTAGATTAAATCGGACAAGAGTCGAATCCTGTTATGAATGAGTGGCCATACCACTTATTAATTATGGATTAGCTCAAGATGAGATTAACTCCGTTAATTACCGTGAGATCAGATTCTGACCCATACAGTTAGTCCCTCCGCTTATTGAGGTCGTGTTTCGGCCGATCTCGATGAGCGGACTTCATCGATTGTGTTTTGAAAAAACTCGAATAAGGGGGTCGACTATTGCTTTGATCGAGACCGAATTCTCTTTGGCGATGGCCTAAATCTTATAGAATGTTAGCGTCTTGTTATTATGTTACCAAGTCGCCGTATGATCAAGACTGAACGCCTTTTCTCGGCGAAGGTTTGTGATATTCACACGATTCGAGCGAGATCGAACTTCGTTACGTTCTGATCCTCACATTTGTTTGGGGTCATAACCGTCAACTACGGAGGACGGGCCGTATGTGGTGCGGCCGAGGGACATTAAGTGTACGATGGGTACGTATCTGGTAACGTCAAGAATTTTGAAGGCGCACGAAAACACTCTGTCAGCGTTCACAGGCCGTTGCAATCATTCTGACGGCGAGACGTTGGTGGATAACCGAGAAGTCGCTTCGTGGAGCTTGTCATAATGA
Source organism: Nicotiana glauca (assembly GCA_026770625.1). Classification (NCBI taxonomy): domain Eukaryota; kingdom Viridiplantae; phylum Streptophyta; class Magnoliopsida; order Solanales; family Solanaceae; genus Nicotiana; species Nicotiana glauca. The sequence continues at coordinate 24,403 of MDKF010020290.1, read as the reverse complement.
TGCATGTTTTGGCAGAACCGAACCGTTTTGCGGTTAGTCACGTAGTTAATGATAGCTATTGGGTTTCGCGAAAGCCATTTATGTTGCCTATAAAGGTGGGTTGAGGCATTCACTTCTCATATCTTTGTTGTTTATCTGAGAGTGATCCTGAAGAAATTTTTTCCTTCTGCTAATTTACCTTCACCTTTCTTTCTCTGTTCGCGATAACCTTTGTCTTTTCCACCAAACTTTATTCCTTTCTCTTTAACAAATCAACAATGGCAAGCAGTTCTTCCCAGGTGGATTTTCCGATCAATTCTCCGGTAGTTGAAGGGCCATCTCCAGCAATAGGAGGTGCAGCACAGGTAGAGGCCGGTGAAGTTCCGTCGGTTGACGATGTAGTACCTCGGCCCGGAGGTCCGGTGATTGATTTCACCGTCGATGGTGGAGAGGATCCGGTGGATGAAGCCCCGTTAATGGGGGAGATTGGGATGTCCCGATTACGGGAACAGGGGATCATCCCCACCCATGCAGACATCGTTATTGCTATAAGCGAGGAGAGGGTCCACACTAACCGCAGGGGATACTGCGTCTTTTACGCCTATCCCTTCAGGTTGGGGTTTAATATCCCACTCCCAATGCTGGTGGTGGATTTCTATCGTTACTACGGGGTATGCCCGGGTCAGCTCACTCCTTCCTTCTACAAATTGTTGGCGATGTTTATCAAGTATGCGGAACTGGCCGGTAGGGTGGTCACGCTGCAGCATGTGCTCAGCCTCTACGCTTCCCAGAGAGTTCGTGGTACCATGATTCGGGCGTGCCCTCGTGGGTCGAAGGGCCTGACTGCGACACTGGACGATGAGGTCGACCCTCGCCCTTTTGAGCATTTCTTTTACATCAGGACTGATCATTTAGTGGTGTGCCCCACTGGGTTCCTAGAGGCTTGAAATTATGCACGTAAGCTCCTTTATCGTCGAATTCTCTTTTATACTTTTTCTTATGTCTTGTACTTGTAAGCGTTAACTCGTGTCAATTTCGTAGCCGAAAAGTCACCGTCGGCTCCGTTAGCTGGGATACGCGGGTGGGTTGAGGTCGTGCTCCCCCATACCGAGGGGATACGCACGTGGGCATCTTTCTAGGAGAGGCATGGTCGTAGGCCCGCTACTGGTGAGAAGTTGGCTTCTTCTTCCGCTCTTCTTTGATGCAATTTTATTTATCAACTTTACTTTTCTGTGACAGGGAGGGCACGCCGTGTCAGGGCCCTTTAGTTGGCCTTCCGGCGGCTGGGTGCAGTTGCTCGGCTTACTGTAGCACCGGTGCCGCGCCAAGTGCCGAGGGCGACCTCAGTCGAATCTTCAGCGGCTCCTTCTCCACCACGGGCTGCACTTCGGGACGAGGGGCCGTCGGGGGTTGTGCGTCCTAGATAGGAATCGCCATCGGACGGGGAGGAGGAGAGGTCGTTGATTAGGCGTAGGGTCGTGTTCACGCCGGCTCTTCCTATGGTAATTAACTTGGACTCTCCTCCAGCGGATGCGGAAGAGAGTGCGGCTGCAGTGCCCGCCTTGAAGGTGAACAAACAATAGGGGTTGCCCCGGTTGGCTTAGGCCATGATGATACCGTCGCTTCGACGACTCAATTGGTGGTTCCAGTCGCTGAGACGGGAGGTAGTTCCTCAGCGGCTGCTAATGCTGGCAAGTCAAGTGCTCCGTTGGTGGTTCCGAAGGGTGGTTCTACCTCGCCAGTGGTGGAAGGAGGAAGGGATGCTGCAGGAGATGAGCATGAGTCCGAATCTGATTTGGACCCCGATAACGTCCGCATGTTTTGGAAAAGCTTTACAAATTCGGCGGTGCGTGCAGAGGGTAGGTCTCGCCTCATCGAGGTCCCCACGGATTTGAACTTATTGCTCCAAGGGGAGAGTTTGGTGCCGCAGTTTGGGCTGCTATGCTCAGAGGCCGAGAATGCATCGTTGAGGGACGTCACAGATATCAGGCTAATTAATGAGGTGGCCGTAATGGGCTCGAGGGTACGTAATATGACGTTGGTTTGCTTCTTCTTTGCTTTAGTTTTTTTTTTATATCCTAATCGTTGCCTTTGCTTTGCAGTCTTATTTGTTGGAGGTAGAGAGCATCCGTCAAGCCAACGTCCGCTCGGGGATATTTTTGCGAGTGTTGGAGAAAATCGCCGCTGCCGGGATTGATGCCGGGAGATGCGCATGCGCTTGAGAAATGATCCTCGTAGCCGGGCCCTGGTCGAGGAATTGGCGAGGAGGGAGCTTCAAATGCAGCAAGCGCTTAGCAGAATAAGTGCTCTTGAGGAGCAGCTCCGTCGGAAGGACGAGGAGCTCGAGGCGGGGAAGAGGGCCGCAGTCGAGTGTGAACGCCAGGGTATGGCTAAGGCGGCGGAGGCCGCGGCAGCATGGAGCGGGAAGGTGGCTGCACTGGAGGGTGAATTCGCGGCCTTGAAGCGTCAGGTGAGTGATGCCTCGTCGAGGGCTGAGGCATTGAAGGAGACTATCCGCGCGCACGAGTCCCAGCTGGCGTTGGTGAGGCCTGCTGCGGCTTTTAGAGAAGCGAACCTCGAGGAGCAGATCAATGCTTTCGAGCAGAATGCCCAATTTATGGCGGACCGGATTAAGGCCTTGGAGGAAGAGAATCAGCGCCTGCGGGACCAGGCCGCTTCTTCCTGCCAGGCTCGCGAACTTTGGGTTTTTGCTGAGGCCCAACGTGATGTATATAAGAATTTATGGGAGGCCGGCATCGTGTCCGAAGCTGCTTTCGAGGGAGTGCGCCAAAAGGCTCGGGAGGCCCGTATTGGTTGTGGTTTTGATGCGGAGACGCCAGAGGCTGACGATGGTGCAGATGGTGGCGCGGATGGCGCCGATTAAAAAGATGCATTTTTCTTATCTTATTTGCCGTTTGGCGTTGGATTTTTTTGTTTTTCTTCCTCTCCTTTTTTTTTTTAGATTGATCGGCCTTGGCCGGGCGTAAGTGGGGATGACCCGTGATTAACTTTGTAGATAAATGAGATTTCCTTTCTGTTGTTTGCCTTGTATCTGCTTTGTCTTTGAGTTGTAAGCGGGGATGACCCCTTTCCGAAGGCGTGATTTGCCTTCGAGTTTTTCTGGTAGGCATGTTAGTTTTTGATTGTTGACGACTTTCGTCTTTGACTCAGGGTGAGCGAGTCGGAGCCGTTGCCTGGCAATAGCGGCGCTTAGCCTTAGTCCCAGTTCGGGTGCGGTCGAACTGCTGGCTGTGATGATAAGAAACGCGACCTTGTAGTTCGACCGGGGCCAAACTTTTCGTGCCCCTAATCTTAGTTTGAGTTGGGTGTACTTACTTGAATGGCGAGGGTGCCTAACCCGTGCCTTGATTCGTTGGCAGTTGGGTTTTGCTGAGTTCAACGCTGAAGGAGCTTGGTCTGAGTCCCGGTTCGACTGTGGTTGGACTTGTTAGATTTGAGGATGAAGGCGTTTAGCTTTGTGGTTCGAGCGAGGTCGAGCTCGTAGGGTTTGATGGCGAAGGCGCATAGCCCAAGTCTTGGTTCAACCATAGTTGGTCTTTATCAATTTTGATGGCGAAGGCGCATAGCCTGAATCTTGGTTCAACCGTAGTTGAACTTGTTGGCGAAGGCACGTAGCTTGAATCCCAGTTCAACTGTTGTTGAACTTTGTCGATTTTGATGGCGAAGGCGTATAGCCTGAGTCCCAGTTCAAATATTGTTGAACTTTTTTTTTTGGCGAGGGCGCATAGCTTGAGTCCTGGTTCAACCATAGTTGAACTTTTTGGTAAAAGTGCATAGCCTGAGTCCCAGTTCAACTGTTGTTGAATGTTTTTTGGCGAGGGCGCATAGCCTGAGTCGTGGTTCAACCATAGTTGAACTTTTTGGTGAAGGCGCATAGCCTGAGTCCCAGTTCAACTGTTGTTGAATTTTTTTGGCGATGGCACATAGCCTGAGTCCTGGTTCAACCATAGTTGAACTTTGTGGCGAAGGAGCATAGCCTGAGTCCCGGTTTAACTATTGTTGAACTTCTTTGGCGAGGGCACATAGCCTGAGTCCTGGTTCAACCATAGTTGAACTTTTTGGCGAAGGCGCGTAGCCTGAGTCCCGGTTCAACTGTTGTTGAACTTTTTTGGCGTGGGCACATAGCCTGAGTCCTGGTTCAACCATAGTTGAACTTTTTGGCGAAGGCGCATAGTATGAGTCCCAGTTCAACTATTGTTGAACTTTTTTGGCGAGGGCACATAGCCTGAGTCTTCAGTTTGTGAGTATTGAGTGCTGAAGCTCGATTTTGACTTGAGGCCTTGAGCAGTTTATGCGTTGTCTTCCCAATCGGGGCATGTAGGCTGTCTTGAGGTGGCTCTCGGTTCGAGATATCTTAGTGCCGGTCTCCGGCCGGATCTCGTATCAGGGATGCGGGAGATGCCTCACGGGGATTCTCCCTTAAAGGGGGGGGGAGGGGGGGCTTCTTCTTCTTGTTCGCACTACCGGAGATCAGAGAGAGAGAGAACTTGGATCTGATTTGAGATCTTCGAGTTCCCCTTGTCTGAGATGTCGCTTTGGCTTGTTCGAGCAGGGTCATTCTTCCCTCTTCTTTTTGGCGTTTCTTTCCTTTTGGTCCAGGGAAGAACTACGCGATTTTGCTAGGAAATCCCCACAGACGGTGCCAAATTGTTTGCTCAAAAGTTAACAATATACTTTATGAATACAAAACAATGTATATGAGTCACGGGCAAATCATAGAAAATCATAATAATCCATGGACCAACTGAAGGAAACGAAAACAAGTACTCAGAGTTAGGAGAAGAAATATTAACAACTTTTATTGATGATATTGATTTGGTCTGCCTCTCCATGAAGAGGTTCAGAGCCTTACAATGGTGCTTCACTCTCCCTTGATGTGGGTATCTTTTTGTGTCTTCTCTCTCTCTGGTGAATAGTGGCGAAGAAGAAGCCCCCTTTCTAGGGCTTCCTCTCTTAGTATTTATAGCTTTGAGCTTCGTGAGCTGGCAATAAGTGGCCGTGGCCACGCTGAAGTTCCGTCCCCATGAGGGAATGAATGGGCCGTGCCCTCGTAAATTAAATCGGACAAGAGTCGAATCCTGTTATGAATAAGTGGTCATACCACTTATTAATTATGGATTAGCTCAAGACGAGATTAACTCCGTTAATTACCATGAGATCGAATTCTAACCCATACAATATTGTTCTACAAACTACTAGTAATGCGATAAACCCAATTAGTCATTTTGGGCACACTATTAAAAAATTTAAGAGTTCTAATGCCCAAAAGGATCGATCTTTGCATGCAGTAATGTGTAATGATATTATTATTATTAATAATAATTTCTCTCATTGGAAATTCAGTAATGAAATTGGTATACGCCAGTGTATCAGATTTGACCCATAAAAAAGGAAATAGAGTCTGTGAACTATGAATTGTGGAAAAAGTAAAGTTCTTCTAGAGGGATTTACAGAATTTATGGTCATATTATATATCAATAATTATTTAATTCTAAAATAATGCTCATAGCTTAAAACCGTGTTCCAGTTGTATGGAGATATGGGTAAATTTATGTTGATGTAAAGTTTGATGTTTTATGTTTATTTTTTGTGACCTTTAATACACTCATGTAAATCAGTTGATGTGAAAGGATAAGGCAACTAAAATAGACTCCACAAAATATTTAATTTCTTGTAAATAATTAATGGTTCTTGAGTCTTTGACACAAAATAGGGTTGCATATGGAACTTCAATTACAAGTTAAGTGTAATTGTAATGTATTTAACCTCATTTTATTGCATACTTAGTTATAGCCAAGTTTACTGTCTTGTTTTTTGGTTTAATAAATTGAGAAGCTAAAAGAGGTAATAGCAACAGTACAAAGACCAAAATTCCATCCCATTCCTTCCTTCCAAATATGGCTCAAGGAAAGAGCTTAATTAACGCCTATGATTAGACTGAATACAGTCATTTTCCTTTTATATGATATTAAAATAAAATGTATTTTAGTTATGTATACATATAATATCTACACAATATATTGTTTAACCTGTAATAATAGGTCAGTTACTATTTTTACAAAGTTTATCTGAAATTAGTTTAAAAATGACAAAATTATGAAAATATTTTAATTTACACTGTCTGTATATAGAGCATATAAACGTTAGCACAATAACTTTATCTTTTACAAAATTTCTCTACTAGGAATTTGTTTGGAATTTTCATTTATGAGACGGTGCTGGTTAGTTCATATTTCTTCAGCAATAGAAAACACGACTTATCACATTTTTTATTCTTGGATAAGCTGTAGCCACCATATTATTAACAGAGTCATCTCCATTGCCCTACACAAGAAAAGAAATAGAAAAAACGTTTTCCAGAATTGAGAAACGCAAAATAAATCTCGAAATTTAATTGACTAAATTTTCGGTTTACTATAATTGTGTATATGGAACTTAGACAGTATTAAACAAACAAAAACGTGTAAAACTACAGCTTGCTTTTATATTCACATACTGAGAGAAAAAAAGGAGCAACTATTTTCAAACTCAATGGAATATTTAAGGTAAATCTAACTGATTTATTACAATTTATAAAAGAGAGACTAATTACATGAGTATATCTAATACGTGTAGAGAGAAGAAAAAGAGAAAGAACCAATTTTCCACAAGAAAGAAAAAGTGAAGATTTAAATATATACAACTCACAATGTGAATAATCTTTTAGACCATTCATCGGCGGAGCCAGAATTTTCGTTAAGTGATGTCAAAATATATAAAAGTTAACATATCAGAAAATTAAGGAGAGTCAATACATAGTATATATATATATATAGGTCACACGGAGACACCTTTACCAATGGTATCAGTGGCGGAGCCACCTTTGACACCCCTTCGCGGAAAAAAATTATATATATATATATAGGTCACGAGTTCAAACTGTAAAATCAACCATTGATACTTTTATAAGGTTTGGCTACCTAGGGTGAGGCTCTTCCCGGACCCTCTATAAATACGAAATGCTCTGTACACTGGATTGCCCTTTATTTATGAATTTTGAATTTGTGCTAGTAGGTTACTTATCATTTTTACCATATTAATAATCAATATTTATCAAGAGATTTAACAAAAGTTACCTAATAAGTGAATAGTGTAAATATACTTTATAAAATCCATGCATATATATCTTATAAAATATACTTTTTTTAGTGTATATATATAAGTAGAGACTAGAGAGACTGAGACAATTTTCCACAAGAAAAAACAAATGAAGGTTTTTAAAATTAAAAAAAAATGTTATGGAAGGTCTTTAATAAGATGCCATAATAATTTTGCCTTTCCATGATGGGGATTGGTTGGTCTATACCGCACCTTCTTTTGTCCTGTTTGGTTCTACTTTCTTTCTATATAATACATAGTACAAACTCTCTTCCTCTCTATAGTTTTCTCTTCTTCTTTACAAGTTCATAGAGTGTGTAACTCAGAGAGAAAATGGACCAAATGGATTCTTTATGGAGTTATCAAGAGGTAGGAATTAAGTCATTCTTTACTCTCTTGTTTGGTTAATGTCTCAGTTCATTTCCTCGTTACCAGTTTTTCTTCAGAATTTAAAGCCTTCTTAATTGTTTAGATTCATTCTATTCTATTAAATTCTTTTCCTCCTCCTGTTATTAATGCATCTTTTACTTCTTTTCCTCTATAAGTTTTCTTGTGTTCAATTCACAATTCTCTTCATAGTGTCAATAAAGATTTTCCGCAATAATCATAAATTCTCTCTGTTTCTATGAGTGAAGGTTTTGAATATAAGTAAATAGTGTTTGAGTTAGATAGAGCGACAGTCAGAATTCATATAGCCGACTCCAACTTGTCGGAAATGAAGTTTAGTTACTGTTGTTGTTGGCATAGTGGCTTACTGAAGGTTTTTATGTTGGGTAAAAGTGGTGCAATACCATTTTCTCCTAGTTGAGAACATGTTTCTGTTTAGGACTTTCAAAAGTAGTAGAATTTTATCAGTGTGCAAGTAAATTTCAATTTTACAGGGCCCAATGCACCATATTTTCTTTAATATTATATAGTATCCAAAGGTGAACCATGGTTTACATTCACTTTTCTAAAGTTTTGGAGTTGACTATATGTTTCATTACCTAACTCATTGGCCCTGTCTATGGTTTTACTATTACTCCTAACTTTGAATAACTTATTCATATAATAATAATAATTACTGATTAATCAAATTCTGTTAAATTACATTCATGATATTTATGATCTTTCATGAGTGTGAACATGGCTAAAGACATTGTTTCGAGCAAGGCATCCCGCGTCCACATAGGGTTGTGAAAGGTCAGCACCTCAAGGGTATGATGTAGACAACTCACCCTAATGAAAGCATTAGTGACTGCTTTAATGGCTCGAACCCATAACCTATAAAGTCATATGTTGACAATATTACCGTTACTCTAAAGCTTCCCTCCGCTTGTTTCTGCAAAGGAATTAAAATTTTGAGTACTTTTCTCCGACTTAAATTTTGATAAATTTTGCAGACTATAGAAGAAATGAGACAGAAGCTTCTATACACAAGTCTTGAACTTGAAAAACTGAAAATGGAAGCAAGTGAAGAAAAGAGAAAGAACAATGAATATGTGAAGCAATTAATACAACTCATAAAGATGGCTTATCAAGAAAGAGATGAAGCAAGAGATCAACTTCAGAAACTAGTCAACAAAACCAATCAGGCTGATTTGCTCAATAACCATTCGCAAATCCAAGTTGATAGTTCAGTAATTAAGCCCACGAAAGCGAATTCAAGCACTATTGAATCGAATAGTCTCACTGAAACATACAATTACCAATCACAGAATTCTTCCCCCGTCGAGTCCTTTTTGGATGCTGTTACATCTCCTGAACTTTCCAACATCAATGTGGCTGATTCAAATGCAATGCCATTTGTTTCATACACTGTTGTCCCTCAAGAAATGGCAAAAGTTGATCTTGATCCGGCCTCGTTGCTTATTGAGAGTCTTGTGAAGGGAAAGAATTTGCCTCAGCAAGGGAAATTCCTTCAGGCTGTTCTTGAATCAGGGCCACTTTTGCAAACATTACTTGTAGCCGGGCCGCTTCCTAGATGGCGTAATCCACCTCAGTTTCAGCCATTACATATTCCACCAGTTTCAATCAAAGGTTGTGAAGCTGGTATTGTCACTCAGAATAATGCTGCAAATTCTAGTCATCTTGTTTTACCACTCAATTCTCAGCCTTACTTTGAGATGACTTGTGGATCATCACAAATGTTGTCACCTTATTTAGGATATCAGAGATTGGTATCTGCAGGTGAAAACTGTAATAGTTTTGTTCACCTGGACAAGAGGCAAAGGTTGCAATGAGAGAAGTTGAAGCATGCCTATGCTTCTGATTTTTGTATAAACTCTGATTTCAATTAAAATAGCTATAATTTGATGAAATAGTTGAAGGAAAGATCAGTTTAAGTTTCTTTGTCAAACCCTTCAGCTTTTCATTTATAGTGTTTCTAAAATGTTGTGCCTGAAAAACATCCTGGTGATTTCACAGTGAATGATAATCTGCAAAGAGTTTGCGCCACAGAATGTATCGACAAACTAAGGACATTTCTGATACAGACATCAGGTCCTATTGAAGCTAAGGTAGCAGCTCCTGATTTTATTTTGTACCTTCTAACATCTCGAGTTTAGTATTCTCCTCAAATTTTTTCCAGATTTTTTGTTCGAGAACATTGGCCTCTTAGATTCTATCCTTCGTTTATTGGATATTTTGGACATTCAGATGTTCATGCAAAATATAGGCCAGACAAGTGGTACGCTAAACACCAAGAAAAGACTCTGCAAAGCTGAAAGCAATTCTTGAAATGCATTCTTGTCATAAGTAACTAAAGGATATAGGAGTAGCACAGTTCATTTTTAATAATATTCTTCATTTGAAAGAATCAAATGTCTTTATACTTAAAATCTTCACCAACCTTGTTTGTTTATGTGTCCCTTAAATATAATCGTACGCCTCATCTCAAAAAGTTAGCTTACATATTTGCAACCGAAATTTTTTCTTTAAATCATTTTCAATATCAGAAAATCCAATCAGCATAACATGCCTTCTAGTCGAAACTCCTCTCGACACTTTGTAACTTCACCTAGGGATCTACTGGTGATTGCCTCAATGGGGTTTGTTTGTTTGATATTTCTCCTTAGTTATTTCAACATACTACAAAGAAACTGCTTTGTGTTTAGATCATTACCTTCCTCAAAGACATCATCCAAATGAGGAAATTTCTCATGATCTAGTTGTAGACTTCCAAAGGTGAGGACTTGACTCGTATATTATGCATTCACTACCAATAAATCAGTTCAAAAAAAATGATGAGCAAACCAGAGGGAATAATACTACAGATTGTGCAAATTGCTTAGGTGAATTTGAAGAAGGTGAATGGCTGAAACATTTGCCTAATTGCCCTCATGCATTTCATGTTTCCTGCATTGATACTTGGTTTCAGATTCATTCCAGCTGCCCACTATGCAGATCAAATGCATATAGTTCTGATATGCAACACGTGTATTGTTTGACTTAAAAGATGCTAAATACTTTGTAAGTGAAAACAATCAAAATGAATCAAGGGTAAATCGTAATCGAAGATAATGAGACCTAGAGATATGTATTGTGTTATTTATTGCTTCTAATAGATTGGATACTCAAGAGAGAGAGTTTGATGATTGTTCAATAAAATCTCAGATTCCCTTTACAACATTGGGATCCTCCTTTATATAATAGGAGACCCTCCTTGAAATAATAAAATAATACAGAGATTGGCCGCGTTCCTTTGGAAAAACGACGAGACCGATGATACAGTGCACTCCGATGTCCTTAGGTCGTGCCCTTACTTCGGTTAGCGTATATTCGTTGGTCGTTCCTACCAACGTGGAGACGTAATGGGTAAAATTTGACCCCATACAGTTAGTCCCTCCGTTAGTCGGTGATGCATTGAGGCGCGTCCCCGATGGACGGAACCATGAACCTTGTTCTAGGAGAATTTGACCATGCTTGAAGACGACAGCGTGAATGAGAGTGAACATTTGAGATTATTGAAATGCTGACGCACAATCTCTTTCTTAGAGTGACGTCATCACATGCATGCATCATTACGCATATTCCCGATGAAGCACAAAAGGCGTTCTGATGCTTGGTTTCCCGCGCCCGTTTGAACTCCATCTCTTCGATTTCAACGCCACCCGACCCTATAAATAGGGGAAGGGTTTAACTTGATCCGAATTTTGATCATTTGCAAGCATTTTCTTTCCTTCTAAGAAAACACTCCCTTTCTTCGAAACCCCACCATTTCTCAGAAATCACACTTTCTGTTGTGTCATACACCGCTCCCTGAACAGAAATTATGGCAAAACCCCGATGGGATAATAATCCGAGGGCTCGCGATAATACGCCATCCGATGTACCACCTCCATCTGGCGGCGATGAGGGAGAAGGAGAAGAGGACCTCACCCGTCTTACTGTGGACAACGTGCTACCGAAGCAACTTCTTGTTAGGAAAGACTTCCAAAAGGACTCCCCCGCGCAACCTTCGGAGCATTCTGAGTTAACGCAGGATCACTTAGATGGTTTTCGCACGTCGTTCGACATATCTGCTCATGTGGAGATGATCCCAGGGGGAACGGATTATGCGAACGTCCACAGACCGGGATATTGCACGTTCTATGAATATCCATTTTTAATTGGTTATGGTCTTCCCATCTTTCCTTTGGCGGAGGAGCTTTGCCGCTTTTACAACATGTGTCCGTCTCAACTTACACTATACACCTTAAAAGTGTGTAGGATAATGTCTACATACGTAGAGTTGGCTAGGTGCGAGGTCTCTATCCACCACCTTTTGCAGTTATTCAGCGCCAGTTATCTAAGGGGTACCATGCTGCATTTGAAGAGCCGTGGCTCGAAGGGGCTGGTGGTTAAGACCGATGACCGAGCCAGCCGTGGTTACTGGCGTAGGTACTTCTTTATTAAAATGGAGCACCTGGTGTCTAACCCTGTCGGGTTCCCAGAGAGGTGGAATTCGAAACGTAAGCGTTTCCATTCGTCAAATTCTTTATCATACATGACCTCGGCGGTTCTGGTCGTACCATCGTTATAATTTTTCCTTTTAACGGCTTATACACTCCGGTTCATCACTGGTATCAAGAAATGGGTAGCCGATTTGCTGCCTTACGCGGAAGAAACCCGCACATGGTCCGCATTTCTTCAACGCTACGGCCCCGTAGGCCCTTCAGGTAGTTCTTCGACTTTAGTCGGTTGTTTCCACAAACTTTATCAACTGAACTATTTGTGTTGACAGGTCGAACCGTTCCCAAGAAGAAGGCAACTGTATCTACCTCCGCTCGATTGGATATTGGCCCTGATGCTCAGGAGGTACTTTGTGCATCCATCAGGGAGGGTATTCCCGTAGTTCCTTTACAAGAGGTTGCGCCTGTGGAGGCGGCTACGAATGAAGCGACACCATCGACACTATCTCCGCAGCCTGCAGATGAGCCTTCCGAGGGTAAGGAACCTGAGGAGAGAAAAAGGCGAAGGCTTGAGACGGGCAAGGCGGTGGCGACTGAGGATGAAAGGAGTAACGTGCCTCGTCAAATGCCTAGAATTCGTTCGGGGAGGCCGGCCTATCAGGCGAGCGCTGCTGCCGGTGCCAACTCAGTTCGTGCTGCTGAGGGTGGCTCGACGTCCGTCGTTAGCGGGGATGCTGAGGGATCGGACCCTGAGATCGCCCAGGAAGATATGGACGGGCTGGCAGAAGGTCTAGCGCATGTGGAGATGATGGCGAACGGGTCCGATCGCCGAATCGTGATTCCGGGAGCTTATAATTTATTGCAGCACAGCGAACAGGCGGCGTTGGAGATGGCCTTGTTATGTGCCGCCCCCGAGCATGAAATGCTAAGAGCTGTCAGCGATGCGGAGCTATCTCGAATGGTCGCCGGCATGACTTTACAGGTAAACTTCTGTTCTTCCGCGTGTTGTGAGGTTGGCTTTGATATGTACTAACTCATGTTTTCTCCTTAGACCCTTGTTTTGGAGGTGGAGAGGAGGCGTCGCGAGGAGAAGAAAGTGACCGTTTTCAATAAAATCGTGAAGAAGTATAAGACGTGTTGCTCCAAGCATCAAGCGACGGTGGACCTTTTCCAATAGGACCCTAAATTTCAGGTATTCTGGGAAGGTCTTGAGCAGAAGGAGGTGCAATTGAAGCGCAGGGTGGCCGAGTTGGAGAAGACTGATGAGGAGTTAATGAAGGTTGTGGCTCGTAATAGTGAGCTGGACTCACTCCTCAAATCGAGGGAAGAGGAGTTGGAGCTTAGTCATGGGGTGGCAGCAGAGGTTGCCGATTTGCACCGTAGGGTTGTGGCCTTGACTGCCGAACTAGAAGCCAAGGCGGCAGAGGTTGACATTCTTAGGCAGACTATCCCACCAAGGTATGGAGACGTGGCTCGGCCTTCTTCTTCCCAGCCCTTGTCGGACGAGGATGCGCGCTGAGATGCACATGAGATGTAGGTTTATGCGGAGGCCAGACTGGACGTATACAAGAAACTTCTCGTTGCGTGTCATGCCACTGAGGAGGAGGTTCAGGAGCAATGGCGTGAGGCTCGTGCCGCTTAGACAGTTTACGAGCATAGTTCCGACTCCCCTAATCGGGAGGGCTATGCTTCAGAGGATGTTAACCGGATGGATTTCGACTCCTGGTACAACGAAGTTTACCACCTCGGTAGTGACGGACGGGATGGCGAATAGACGGGGGGCGATGGGCAAGATGGCGAGGCTCCTTAAAATTTGTATATGTTTTGCTTTTTGTAGAGTGTGATGGGGGCCCTTTGCGGGACTGAATATATATACCTTTTTGTCATAATGTAAGAATCATACTTTTGTTGTTATTCTTTTTGTGTTGTTCTTTGTTTTTCGGAACTTCACCTCCGCAGAGTTGATATTCGTTTGTTTGTAGAAGATTCGTCGCCTCTTTAGGTAACATCGAAGTGGTACAGGCGGTTTCGGGGGTGATCCCCTGGGGCTGACCGCTGTCGTAGATAAGTCAAAACCTGATCTTAGTGAATAAATAATACGATATTTTAACTGTTGTCTAAATGTTGTTCGTCATAAGCGAGCTTGACTGACGGTTAATGGCGATGGCTTTTGCCGATAAGATATAACTTCGACTGTTGTCGAACTGTTATCCTTCGTCATCGAGTAAGGTCAATGTTAAATGGCGATGGCCTTAGCCAATAGGATGTAACTTCAACTGCCGTCGAAGTGTTATCCATCGACGTTGAGCGGGGTCGACATTTAGTGGCGAAAGCCTTGGCCAATAGGATATAACTTCAACTGTCATCAAATTGTTATCCGTTGTCGTTGAGCAAGGTCGACGTTTAGTGGCAATGGCCTTGGCCAGTAGGATATAACTTCGACTGTCGTCGAAGTGTTATCCGTCGTCGTCGAGCAGGGTCGACGTTTAGTGGCGATGGGCTTGGCCAGTAAGATATAACTTCGACTGTCGTCGAAGTGTTATCCGTCATCGTCGAGCGGGGTCGACGTTTAGTGGCGATGGCCTTGTCCAGTAGGATATAACTTCGACTGTTGTCTAAGTGTTATCCGTCGTCGTTGAGCGGGGTCGACATTTGGTAGCGATGGCCTTGGCCAGTAGGATATAACTTCAACTGTCTCGAAGTGTTATCCGTCGTCATCGAGCGAGGTCGACATTTGGTGGCGATGGCCTTGGCCAGTAGGATATAACTTTGACTGTCGTTGAAGTGTCATCCGTCTTCGTCGAGCGGCGTCGACGTTTGGTGGCGATGGCCTTAGCCATTTACACAATGGAGATGGTGGCCTTAGCCGTTTACACAATGGAGATGGTGGCCTTAGCCGTTTACACAATGGAGATGGTGGCCTTAGCCGTTTACGCAATGGAGATGGTGGCCTTAGCCGTTTACACAATGGAGATGGTGGCCTTAGTTGTTTACACAATGGAGATGGTGGCCTTAGCCGTTTACACAATGGAGATAGTGGCCTTAGCCGTTTACACAATGGAGATGGTGGCCTTAGCCGTTTACACAATGGAGATTTCACTAGGGTAATCCCTTTATTATATCGGCCCGGAGAGCATGTCGAGTGGCTGGTATGATAAACTTGTCCTCAGATACCCCCTCCACCGCCTCGTTAAAAACCTCCCCGAGAAAACCCAATTGGGACAAAACTCGGGTAAGGGAAAAAGAGTACGACTCGGGAGACACTTTTCAGAAATGGAAGTATTTGAGGTGGGTGACGTTCCAATTGCTTGGAGTGTTTTGCCTTCCATTGTTTCCAACTGGAATGCTCCTTTGTTCGCTGTTGTTGTGATTTTATATGGTCCGTCCCAATTGGTGCCCAATTTTCCTTCGCTCGGGTCTTTTGACGCCAATATTTTGGCTTTGAGGACGTAATCACCCACTTTGAGTGGTCTTACTTTGGATTTTTTGTTATAATACCTTTCGACCTATTGTTTTTGAGCCGTCATTCTTATGTGGGCCATGTCCCTTCGTTTTTCGGCCTCGTCGAGGTCTTGAAGTCTATTCATGTCGTTGTCTGCTCCGCTGGTATGTGAATACCTTAGGCTTGGTTCTTCGATTTCGACGGGTATGACCGCGTCGGTCTCGTAGACCAGTGAGTATGGTGTTTCTCCCGCGCTGGATTTGGGCGTGGTCCGGTGCGCCCACAACACTTCCGCTAGTAGTTCGGGCCATAGCCCTTTGGTTTCTTCGAGTTTCTTTTTCAGTATGTTCAGTATTGTTTTGTTGGATGATTCTGCTGGGCCGTTGGCAGCAGGGTGATATGGCATGGAGAGTATTCGCTTAATGTGCCATTTCTCAAAGAACTCAATTATCTTTTTGCCAATGAATTGGGGGCCATTGTCGCAGCTGATTTCCTTGGGGATGCCGAAATAGCATATGATGTTCTTCCATATGAAGGTGATGACTTCCTATTCGCGTATCTGGGCGTACGCACCTACTTCCACCCACTTGGAAAAATAGTCAGTTAAAACTAACAGAATTCATACCTTTCCTCGTCTCGCTGGTAGGGGACCGATTATGTCCATCCCCCACTTGATGAAGGGCCAAGGTGAGGTTACTGAGTGGAGAGGCTCTTCTGGTTGGTGTATCGTGGGGGCATACTTTTGGCACTGTCCGCACTTGCGAACGTACTCTGCTGCCTCTTTTTTCATAGTGGGCTAGTAATAACTGGCTCGGATGATGCAACGGACGAGGGTGCGATTACCTGTATGGGCAGCACAATGATCCTCGTGCACCTCTTAGAGCACTTGCCTCATTTGGTGCGGTCCTAGGCACTTAGCGAGCGGTCCGCCAAACGTCCTTTTGTAGAGACCGTGATTTATCAGGCTGTATCGAGCGACTTGTACGCGGAGCTTCTTGGCTTCTTTTTTGTCGAGTGGGAGTGTCACGTTCTGCAGATAGGATACAAACTGGTTGTGCTAGTCCCAAGTCTGATTTAAATAGAGTACCTCAGCGTGATCGATGGCTGAATGGATGAGGGTGGCTACACTCTCCCTGTTGATATTTTTGGTTGCTGCGACCAGTTTTGCTAAGCCGTTTGCTTCGACATTTTGCACCCTAGGGATTTGCTCGAAGCGGCATTCGTCGAACTCAGGCATCAACTTGTGGATTTTTGATTGGTATTTTTGTAGTCTCTGCTCCTTGATTTGTAAGTCCCGGTGACTTGGTTCCCTACGAGTTGGGAATCGCAATGGAGGATGAGTCGTCGAGCCCCATATTTGATGGCTAACTTCATACCTGCAATCACAGCCTCATACTCGGCCTCATTGTTAGTCATCGCGGGGCATCGTATGGACTAACAAATTATTTCGCCCATGGGGACTTCGAGAACGAGTCCCAGTCCCGATCCTGAGGCATTAGCGGCGTCGTCAGTATAGAGGGTCCAAAGGTCGGTACTAGGGGAGGCGCGAATGGCCTCAAGTTCTGCCTCTAGCAATATCTCTGTGCTGAATTTGGCGACAAAGTCGGCAAGTACCTGTGACTTGATGGCGTTTCTTGGGTGATAGGATATGTCATGCTCGCTGAGCTCTATGGCCCATGTGGCGAGCCTTCCCGACAGTTCAGGCTTGTGTAGGATGCTTCTCAATAGGAAGGTCGTTATTACTTTTATGGGGTTGCACTGAACCTATGGTATAAGCTTTCGTGAAGCTACGACCAGTGCTAGGGCCAATTTCTCGAGGTGTAGGTACTGTGTTTCGGCATCCACTAGGGTTTTGCTGATATAATAAATAGGAGACTGCGTACCTTTGTTTTCGCGGACCAAGACTGTGCTGACAGCAACTTCGGACACCGCCAGATATACCAGTAAAGATTCGCCTGGGTTCGCTTTGACTAGTAATGGTGGCAAAGATAATTATGCTTTCAATTTTCTCAAGGCCTCGACGCATTCCTCGTTCCACTGCAGCCCGTGATCTTTTCTCAACACGTTGAAAAACTTATGGCACTTGTCGGAGGACCGCGAGATGAACCTGGATAGGGAGGCTATTCATCATGTCAGCTTTTGTACCTGCTTTTTGCTGTTCAAAGTCTCCTGTATTGCATCTATTGCCTTGATCTGGTTCAGGTTGACCTCGATACCTCGTTGTGATACGAGGAAACCCAAAAAATTTCCCGAGGCCACGCTGAAGGCGCACTTTTTTGGGTTCAACTTCATCCTGTACCGTCTTAGTATCTCGAAGGCTTCTTTCAGATTGTCGATGTGGTCTTCTCTCTTTGCCGACTTCACTAACATATCGTCGATATAGACCTCCATGGTCTTGCCAAGCTGTTCCTTGAACATTTTGGTAACCAGTCTCTGATACGTTGCCCCTGCATTTTTGAGTCCGAAGGGCATCACTTTGTAGCAATATGTCCCTTAGTGGGTGATAAAAGTTGTCTTTTCTTGGTCCTCCTCGGCCATCATGATCTAGTTGTAGCCGGAGTAGGCATCTAAGAAGCTTAGCAGTTCATGTCCTGTTGTGGCGTCGATCAACTGGTCGATGTGGGGTAATAGGAACAAATCTTTTGGACATGCCTTGTTAAGGTCGGTGAAATCCACGCACATTCTCCACTTCCCATTTTTTTTTAACCATGACAACATTGGCGAGCCATTGGGGGTACTTCGATTCTCTGACGGACCCGTTGGCTAGTAACTTATCTACTTCTTCACTGACTGCCTCGTTGATTGCGGCATTGAAATTCCTTCTAACTTGTCGCACAGGTGGATATAGTGGGTCGACGTTCAGCTTGTGAGTGGCGATGTCTTTCGGGATTCCCGGCATATCTGAATGAGAAAAGGCAAATAAATCTGCGTGGTTAGTTAGAAATTCTTGGTACTTACTAGGGTCGTAGAGGTTGTGCCCGATATAGGCTTTCTTTGTGTGGTCGATGCTGCCCAGTTGGACTGGGTCGAGATTCTCGACCGTCGCTTTGCAGGCTTCTATGACGTCTGGATCTTTGATGGCTTCCATCGTTAGGTCGACCTTAGTCCCTGACATGGCTGACTGCTATGCCTCCGTACTTGCTCCTTTTAACTGTTTGGTGTGGGCACATTCTTGAGCGATTCGATAGCATTCCTGTGCGGTTTACGGCTCGCCCCGAATGCTAAATACTCCCCCGTGGGGTGGGGAACTTGATCACTTGGTAGAAGCTTGAGGGGACTTCTTGCATGACATGTATCCAAGGGCGTCCTATGATGCGTTGTAGGCTGTCTCCTGGTTCATGGCGTGGAAAGTGGTTTCCAGCATGACTCCCCCCGCTAAAATCAGCAATGATATCTCCCCGGAGGTCCATTCTACTGCATTGTTAAAACCTATCAGTGTTCACTATAAAAAAAAAACTGGAATTAGCTACGAATATCGTCGCTAATCTGTCGCTAAAATGCTCGTTGCTAGTAGAATCTTTTGATAATCCGTCGCTAAATGAGATTAGCGACGGATTTTTTTGTTTAGCTACAGATTTTGTCCGTCGCTAAACCCTGGTTTTTTTAGTAATGGTTATGCAATGCGGTATTATCTTATCTTCGAGTCTCATTTGCATGAGGACTCTTGGATAGATAATACAGGCACCGCTTCCGTCGTCAACCATGAATCTCTTAATATCAGTATCGGCAACACGTAAAGTTATGACCAAAGCATCATAATGAACCGTCGGCATCGGACTTATCGAAGGTGATACTATCTTCGAAGTCATCATACCGTTCGTGGGCGATTGTTCGTTTCAATTTGTGGGTGGTGGTGAACTTTACGTGGTTGATTGCTGAATCGTCGCCGCCTTCGACGATCATGTTTATGGTGCGTGTTAGCGAAGGTAGTTTCGGCGGCCCTTGGGGTTGTTCCCGCCCTCGTGCGAAGTTGGTTTTTCCCTTATTGCTAAGCAGCTCCCTCAGGTATCCTTGGTTTAGCATCCTGACTACCTCTTATCGTAGAACTATGCAGTCTTCGGTTTTGTGTCCTCTTTCCTGATGGAACTCGCACAGGATGTTCGACCTCCTTGCGGTAGGATCTGATTTCATTTTCTGTGGCCATTGCACCTTGGTGCCCAGCTTCTCCAGTACGTACACTATTTCTGAATGAGACACGCAAAAGTTATGGGCAGATAATAAAGGGGGCATACCTTTTTCATTCCAGAGTGGAGCGACATGTCGTTGCAATTCCTCTATGTGCCTTGGAGGTGGTGGATGGGAGGATCTAATGCAGGGCTGATGCCTTTCTTTGTTGAAGCGCGTGAGTTGTTCCCGTCGCCCGTCGTTGCGTTGATCCCTTCTTGTTTCTGATTGTATTGTCGTTAGCCGTTGGGTCGGTCCATTGAGGTCGTCCTCATCCGCTCGTACTTTGGCATAGTAGGCGTTGTGAATCTCTTCCCATGTGGTGGGGGGATATTTCATGAGTCGGCTCAGTAACTTTTTGGTCGCCCTCGAACCATCTCTGTTCAGTTGGTTTTGGAAAGTTGCGAGTGCCATGCTTTTCGATACATTTGGTAGGCTCATCCTTACCCTGTTGAACCTGTCTAGGAAGTCTCTAAGTCCCTCTCCTACGGTTTGCCTGACAGCGAAGATATCGTTGACCCTGGCCTCTGCTTTCTTTGCTCCTGCGTGGGCGGTGGCAAACTTATCCGCCATTTCTTCGAATGTTGATATTTTCCTAGCTGGTAGTTGAGAGTACCATGTCAGGGCCCCTCCTGTCAACGTTTCTCCGAACTTTTTCAGGAGTACGGATGGTACTTGCTCTTTTGACAAATCGTTGCCCTTTTACAGTGGTCACATAGTGAATTAGATGATCCTTGGGATCCGTAGTCCCGTCATATATCCTCAAGTAGGGTGGCATTTTGAAGGTTTTCGGGATCGGGTGAGGGGCAGCCTCCTCGCTGTACGGCTGTTCGACGAATCTTCCTGCGTTGCGTTTCGGCAGTAACTTAGGAGCACCGGGAATTTTGTCTACTCTTTCCCGATGCTCTTTCATTTCATCTCGAAGTGCCTTGTTCTCATTCTCCATTTCTTCCATTTTCTTAAGGATGGCTGCAAGTGCACCATCATTGGTCTGGACACCGATGTGGGTGTTATTTGTTTGTACAATATCGAGTTCACCGGTGGTAGCGGCGATGTCTGCCACTGATGGATTTCTAATGTTGCTTTGGGGTGGCTTTTTCAAGCAAGATACCTAGAGTGTTCATCAACCACTCCTCCAGTAGTTTCTTGACCACCGGGGGTGGTGTTTCTTTGACTGCAGATGTAGAGGCTCCTTTTTCGTGCAAGATTGTCAGGTCTTCAGATGGAGAGGGTGAGATCTCTCCATCTGGTGCACTACTAGGTGTTGTACTGAAGATGTTCTCTCTACTGGCCTCGTTGAGAGGGCCTATGAGATTAGTTGTGACGCCTGCTATTGCTTTCATTCTAGCGTCATTTTCTGACATCTTTGGCTTCTGTAGGGTGTGAAAAAGGGTGGTTCGTTGTTCCTTTTGATATTCTAGGTGCAAACTATGATTTTGATTGCCGAAATCCCCAAAGACGGTGCTAAATTATTTGACTTAAAAGATTCTAAATACTTTATAAGTGAAAACAATCAAAATGAACCAAGGGTAAATCGTAATCGAAGATAATGAGACCTAGAGATATGTATTGTGTTCTTTATTGCTTCTAATAGATTGGATACTCAAGAGAGAGAGAAAGATAGAGAGAGAGTTTGATGCTTGTTAAATAAAATCCCAGATCCCCTTTACAACATTGGGATCTTACTTTATATAATAAGAGACCCTCCTTGAAATAATAAAATAGTACAGAGATTGGCCGCGTTCCTTCGGGGAGACGACGAGACCGATGATACAGTTCACTCCGACGTCCTTAGGTCGTGCCCTTACTTCGGTTAGCATATATTCATTGGTCGTTCCTACCAATGTGGAGACGTAATGGGTAGAATTTGACCCCATACAGGTATTCCATTACTATGAACACATTATTGGTAACTCCAAGAAGGGAAGGTTTCAATCATGAAAGATCAGCAGACTATCAGGACATCAGGTCACATACTTTACATAATGTCGATGCCCCCCCTTTTTTCCTCGCAGAATCGGGTATGCGACATTTGATAAGACAACTCTATTCCCGTTTAGGAGTTGGGTTTTGGATTTTGGAGAGTCGCCACCTAATGATTATAGTGCATTATGATACTTTAATAAGAATTAAAGATGAAAACCAGAGTTGGGTAAGGGCTTGAAATTATCCCGAGGGAAAGGTGTTAGGCACCCCTCAAGATCCACTAGTGTGGTTTTCGGCCATGCTACAATTGTGACTTTAAATGCAAGCAAATAGGTAAACAAGAAAGCATTGCAAATACGGGAAAACTGTTACAAATAAAAATAAAAAAATTTAAAGATGCTGAAATTTAGAAGATAACAGTTTTGCAATTTAAGAAGAGATACGCAATGAGGGGAGAGATCAAATAATGATGCAAATAACTTAGGGAAATAAACAGAAACAGAAGTTTGAAAAAGGTTTTGGGGTTCTCGGGCCATGGCATGGTGTTCTCGGGCTATGAAGATGATGCATCCGAACGATGACGCCTTTGGACAGTTTGGCGATATTTCAGCCCATGAAATGCAAGATTTGGCGGTATTTCAGCCGATGCAAAAGCGTAAATGGCGATATTCCAGCCGACGGAAATTTAAATGAGACAGGCGATGTTTTAGCTGATGCAAGAGTAAAATGGTGATATTTCAGCCGATAGAAAATTTAAATGCGGTTTGGCGATATTTCAGCCGATGCAAAACGTAAGTAAAGGTGGCGATTTTTTCAGCCATGCAAGAAATGTAAATGACAATATTTCAGCTGACAAAAAAATTTAAATAACATTTGGCAATGTTTCAGCCAATGCAAGAAATATAAATGGCGATATTTCAGCCGAAAGAAAAATTTAAATGAAACAGGCGATATTTCAGCCGATTGCAAGACGTAAGTAAAGGTGGCGATATTTCAGCCATGCAAGTGGAGGTAGAGCTTAACCTCGGAAGGCAGAAGCTAGCCTTATGCAATGTAGGAAATGCGGATGGAGACAACGCTTAGTCTTAGAAGGCAGAAAGGTAGCCTTATGTAATGCAGGAAATGCGGATGGAGACAACGCTTAGTCTCGGAAGGCAGAAAGGTAGCCTTATGCAATGCAGGAAAATGCAGATGGAGACAACGCTTAGTCTCGGAAGGCAGAAAGGTAGCCTTATGCAATGCAGGAAAATGCAGATGGAGACAACGCTTAGTCTTGAAAAGTAGAAAGGTAGCCTTATGCAATGCAGGAAAATGCAGATGGAGACAACACTTTGTCTCGAAAGGCAGAAAGGTAGCCTTATACAATGCGGGGAAATGCAGATGGAGACAATGCTTAGTCTCGGAAGGCAGAAAGGTATCCTTATGCAGATAATGCAGGATGGAGACAACGCTTAGTCTCGAAAGGTAGAAAGGTAGCCTTATGTAATGCAGGGAAATGCAGATGGAGACAACGCTTAGTCTCAGAAGGCAGAAAGGTAGCCTTATGCAATAAGATAAAGCGAATAGTAAGAACAAAAAATTCTTAGCTGATAGCTGATCATGATATTGCGGCTGCTAGGCCATTGCGTGCAGATAGTAAATGCGCATAGGCGCAACGGTTCGATGTGGTTGTGTAACACGTTTGGTAACTTTATGACTTGGGTTCCTGCATCCAAAGAAAATTATGAGTTTTGTAAAGGGGAAAGGTTAGTTCACTCTTCCATGGCTTCCGACGTCGTGCATCATTGAGGTAGCGTTGCTAAACAGCAACTGTCATAGTCATGCATGTTTTAATAAATATAACGTAAGTGGAAAATAGTTTTGTTTAAATGAACCAACGACTGCAACGTGGTTCAAAACACTGCAACCTCTCTCGCTTTGGAATTTTGAGGGCCCTCCTCAAAATTCTGCCCCAGTTTACTGGGCTGGCACTTCCGACGGCTGCGCTGAACGAATGCAAGATCGACTTCGGAATTTTGAGGGTCTTCCTCAAAATTCTGCCCCAGTTCCAATAATAGGGGGGAAATGAGATTTTTATTAAATTGTGACTGAACCCATAGGGCTGCCTACGTATCCCCTCTTAAACGGGAATCAGGTTAGGCATAGTTCAAACTATATCATAAAGCAATCATAGGTGATTACACATAATATCGTTTCACTGCATCTGAGTTGATTGGCTTTGGCCAGACTTCTCCGTCCATTTCTGCAAGAATAAGGGCTCCTCCAGTTAGAACCCGGTGAACTATGTACGGACCTTGCCAGTTGGGAGAGAACTTCCCCTTGGCTTCATCTTGATGTGGGAATATCTTCTTCAACACCAGTTGCCCCGGTGTAAACTTCCTTGGCTTAACTCTCTTGTTGAAGGCTCTAGACGTTCTGTTATGAAACAACTGACCGTGGCAAACTGCATTCATCCTTTTCCCATATATAAGGGCTAACTGCTCGTAGCGACCTTTTACCCATTCTGTGTCGTCCAACTCTGCTTCTTGTATGATCCTCAAGGAGGGAATTTCTACCTCGGCTGGAGTGACCGCCTCTGTACCATAAACCAGCATGTAGGGAGTTGCCCCGGTTGATGTGCGGATCATGGTGCGGTATCCCAGCAAAGCAAATGCTAACTTTTCATGCCATTGTTTGTGACTTTCGACCATCTTCCTTAGTATCTTCTTGATATTGTTGTTGGTCGCCTCTACAGCTCTATTCATCTGAGGCCTGTAGGCTATAGAGTTGTTGTGTTTGATCCTGAACGTCTCGCACATTGTTTTCATCAAGTCGCTGTTGAGATTGGAACCATTGTCAGTGATGATTGATTCTGGAATCCCGA
>MU701622.1:10860-36459 GCA_026770625.1 Nicotiana glauca | reverse complement strand
TTGGTATAAAGAAGCAAGAGTATTTGAATTTTCTTGCACAAAACTCATCTTACACAAGACAGGTAATGACAAAGAGTAGCTGACTCGGCTAGCAATATGCTGGTCATTGATTAATTCTGAACAGTTTGTGTTACTGATAGTAAGCAGATAATGAAGTCAGTTATCTCTGAGTTGGTTCTGAAAAAATCATGGTCATTTTTAACTTGATCATCATTATCCATGAAGGATCCAACTTTAGTTGATTAAAAGTAACTTTGATAATTGCGAACACTCGGAAGCATTTTGTTGATTGTGTTGGAACAATTAATACCACCATAAATCTTACACAAAATGATATAGTGTTTGGTTGGTCGCATACGAAAAAATAATTGCTGTACAACTAAAGCAATGTTTGGTTGACGGAACTAAATAAGTACTAGCATTAAGTTATATGGGAATGTATGCATTATTTTATATAGCATGGAATGTGGAACAAGTACTAATTATTGTTTTTCTATTACTTGCTACCAAGGCTTCTCTCACCTTCTTTAGCCGACGGTCTATCGAAACAGTCTCTCTTCCCTTCCAGGGTAGGGGTAAGGCTGCGTACATCCTACCCTCCCCAAACCCCACTTATGGGACCACACTGCGTTGTTGCTGCTGTTGTTGTTGTTCTGGAAATGTGGAGATTAAACTATTTAAAGACAAAAATGCAATCTCTTCATTGTTAATTACCATATAAACAGTCTCTGCGTTATAATTTTCACATAACTAATATGAGAACCAAACGATCCCTTAGTGTTATTATTCCTAGCTGATACTTATGTATGGAGAGAACATGAGAGGTGTTTCTTTTTTTCCTGGAAACTTCTTAGTGTGCACCTTCTTTCGTTATGGCAGTGATGATTATTTTGTATAGCAATCTAAAGATCTAGAAATCGGGAATGCTAAAATGTTGGTGGATTTTGACTTTGATGGTTTCACGGGAAATCAGCATAATGGTTTTTGGTTGGATGAAGCAAAGATGTCTCTCACGTAGTCTTTGCTGATACCAGTTCTGTTGTTTGCTTTTAATTTTAAAAACTCTACTCCATATTACACGGAGCATGTGATATTTATGAATTGTCCTATTTACCATCTAAAGTCTCAGCTCTTGAAGTGTTTGTAGAGTATTCTAGCACTTTCAAAGGCAGCTGTTCATATTAAACCTCTTCAAGAAAATGCAGTAAGCTCTGTTTCAAGATTGTCGGGAATTATTTTTTAAAAAATTGTAATTATATTGAATATGTAGGCAAGAATAATGCTGAGATATGTACAGGTGAACAAAAAACCAAAATAAGATCCCTTTCTAATCCTGTCGGGATTCTTAGAGGCTAATTAATGATTTTGCTTCATTTACAAGCTCCTCTTTACACCAGAAAGAAAACAAAAAAGTACAACTAAATATAATCTGTAGGGAATATTAGATAACAAATAAACCAGGCTTCTAATATTTGTAAGTTTTGGTGTGTATTTGGAGGTCTCATGTAGCAATATTAGCGAGGAAGTACTATTGTAGGCAAGATATCTGCAGTGCTTGGGAAGAATCTTTTGCAAGTATTAGAAATATAAATTCTATTCTATCATAACATCTGAAAGAAAGGAGAAGAGATTAGATAATAAAAATAAATATGAGCGAAAGTTTCAGGTTGTGTCAAACCAAATGTTTTACCTATCCAACAATGCAATCCTCCAAATAGAGCAAGATTGGTTTCGTTGGAAAGTACAAAATGGAAATTTGGATCCACAAAGTGCTTTTCTCAAGAGACCGCCAAAGGTGCATTTATCACACCTTGAAGGAGGAAATAGTGGAGCAGGATAGTTAAACTGGTAGTGGCAGGTGAAAAAGTGCCTCTTGCCTTGGAAGCTCTACAAGCATTGTGAAGATATGATTTCGTATATGTCTGTCTTCCCTTTATGCAATAGAATAATCAGGAAAATTATAGGTGAGCTTAATATTTTTCCTAGATGAAGCAGCATGAGGTCCGTTGAACCTATAAAAAAAGAAAATTGTTGTTGAAGAAAGTACCCTTGTGTTCGTACAGTATTCTAAATCTGGTGACAAATGAAATGCTAAGTGGAGTCCAATTAATTTGAGCTTATGGTTGTTATTATAGTAACTGGAGTTGTCAACATGTGTCATTTTGGAAAATGATATGCGATCCAAATTGTAAAATGGAGCATCTATTCTGGCATATACTGATTCAGTTTCTTGATAACCGGCACTTTCAATTTGTGCAACTGACCATTCACATTTCATGAGAAAGGTCCGGTAATAAATATATGTACATGTGGCTAATTGGGCTGATTGCACACTGAGTAGGGATGTCACAGAGACGAGCGCTTTACTACATCCTTCTATAGTAGTACATATTTTTCAAAAAGAAACATATGCCGAACTCACAACAGTTAGTACTTGATGGACTATCTAATGAGTACATTTCTGTAAAATAAAATAATTTAAAAAAAAAAAAATTCCTTATCTGTTCTGGACACTCACACTACTACATTAGTATTCTGTTAATTTTCTTTACATCCATTAGCTTCTTGTCACCATTGATAATCTCTGATTTGTATTGTAGAAAAAATATGATTGTCGTGCAAGGATGTTGGAAACAGTGGCTGGTGTGCCTGGAATGGTAGGAGGTATGCTGTTACATCTGAGGTCGTTGCGCAAGTTTGAGCAAAGTGGTGGTTGGATAAAAGCATTACTTGAAGAAGTCGAGAATGAGAGGATGTATCTGATGACTATGATGGAGCTAGTGCAACCCAAATGGTATGAGAGACTGTTAGTTCTTGCGGTGCAGGGAGTCTTTTTCAACTTCTATTTTGTTCTTTACATGCTGTCCCCCAAGCTTGAACACAGAATAGTTGGGTATCTGGAAGAGGAAGCTATACACTCGTATACTTTGTATCTGAATGATATTGATCGTGGTGAAATTGAAAATATTCCTTCCCCTGCCATTGCAAATGACTACTGGAGACTGCCTAAGGATGCAACTCTAAAGGATGTTATCACTGTCACTCACGTTGATGTAGCTAATCATAGAGATGTTAACCATTTTGCATCTGTAAGTGTCTATCTTCAGTTTGTTGGTGTATGGAGTCGATGCTCGTTTTCTCAAATTTCTGTAGTAAATCTATAAACTTTATTCCTACTTGTTGCATGTCATACTGCATTGTCCTTTGTCAGTGATGTCTTCATTCTAGTTGCCTTGCTGATAGTAAATTATTCCGTTTCTTAGATAAAACTTAAACATCACTGGGACTTTACATGTTTGTAGCTGGCAATTTTATCTACAGTTGGCATTGTGTGCAAAAAAAATTGTGCAGCTGATTTAGGTATTGCTCTTGCTTTGCAGTATATCCATTATCAAGGAAAGAAATTGCAGGAAGCAGCTACTCCTATAAAAGTATTATTATTTAACATGTTAATATTTATTAGATCCCCGACGTTAATAGTGGACATGAACGAGTACCACAAACATCAAGAATGCCTAGTGTTGCTGAAAATGCTCAACTTTCTCATGGTACTACTCAACTTTGTCCTTCGTCGCTACTGTTTGAGTTTTCCTCCTTCGATTTTTATTAATTTCTTGTATTTGGGCTTACCTTGGATTCTTCTTGCTTTTATATATTTACTTTTCTCACTGATGTTGATGTCGCAAAGGTTGTGATAATTTTTGATAGTTCTCTTTGCTCTCTTCCTGTAATTTTCCTCACCTAAACCTTTGATCATGAGTAGTGTTCTATCATTTGGGAAACTGCTGATAAGAAGAGTCGGTAACTTGAGTCTAAATAGACCCTTGTGGTTAGTCTTCTGATATTATAGCTGTTTCTCCCTATTTAAGTTGGTGGATCATGCACTAGAACCTTAGTAGATCTGAGTGTTCGTAGTTTTGGAAGCTGGACCATGAAAAATGGATTCTGGAAGTGGCCATAGTGTCGAGTGTCTAGTATTTGCAGGATGATAAGTTCATATCCGTAGGAATGGATGGATGTTGAACCATTGAGAAATATGAAAAGGAGATTTCTAAAATAGTAGCATAGACATTAACAGTAAGGCATCAAACAACAATGCTTTACTGTAGCAGAGTTACATACCTTAGTGAACTAGAAGCTAGCTTTAAATTTTCTACCAGTTTTTGATCATGAGTAGTGTTCATTCATCAAAATCTAAAAACGTTAGAGACAGTGACATTTTTGCTGCACTAAGTTCCCTTTATTTTTGTATCTCCCCTGCACTATTTGTTCTTCCAGCATTATTTTCACTGAACTTCTCGATTTTACCTTTAGGCACCAGTAGGTCGATCACCAGTTGCCTTCATAGTAGCAGCAACTGGTTCTTCTCCTGCTTTGTCCAGTCCTAGCACTGCTACTGTTGATTTATCAGCTGGTTCTACAGCAGCTCGATCACTAGCTGCTTCCATACCCCTAACATCCTTAGTATTAGTTTGTAAAAGTGTATTCACATCCATATGAAGCCTTGCCAAAGTTGTAGCAGCAGGGACATCAACTGCACGTTTTACATCAGCATCAATAAACTAGGCTTTTTTTAGGGACATCAGCTGCGCGTTTTACAGCATCAATTGATAGCCTAATTACCTCAATTTTGAGGAGTGTTTGAGCAACAAAACCTACACAGTTTGGACTGTGAATTCAGCATTGTTTCTACATCTATGAGCTGCTGAAACCTGAAGATTTGGACTAGCATTAGTGCAAATAAAATCAATATTATTCCTGTTACTTATATCTGCACTATTTCAGCAATTTCTGTAATTTTTGTTGACTGTTTTCAGCTGAAATTTTCTGCACTTTGTGGTTATTCTGGTTTATAGTTGTTGTTCTGTTAATAGCAATATTTTTTCTGTTTATGAATCGTGATAGTGATGGACTTTTGAAGATATTTTTTCCGCATTGTATTTTATCTTCTGATACAATTATTTTATAATCTCAGGTCATACAGTTTGATGCTCGATAATTCAGCGGGTGGAAAGATTTCATAATGATGAAAAGTTGCGAAAATCGTTTGAAGACCATCGTTCGTCTGGATTAGTTATATAATGACATTAGCTATTTAGTTCAAACAATATAAGTTTAGTTATTGTGACATCAATATTTTTGATTGTGCTTCCTTTAATTTGTTAAGATTTAATGATATATATTATATATTTTTTTATATTAATATTAATATATTTTCTTATTTGGGTCATATTTTGGATAAATGTAGTAACTAATGGTGGCTACAATATTGCTATTAGAACTTGTGACTTTTAGCGCTAATTTAGTTTGATATACCATCTATATAAATGGAAGATAGATGGACAAATTAAGATGTTTTACAAGGGATATTACAGCTGTTATAATTGCTGTGAAAAATATTGACTTTTAGCAGCAATTTAGTTAAACACATTAGCCACTAAAATGACAAACTCTAATGTTTTCAGAAGGGATACTATGGCCATTTTAATTGCCACAAAATAATTGTCGTTAAAGATGCGAACATTTAGCGGCAATTATTTTGAATTTAACAGCTATAAAAATGGATTCTAAAGGAGAATAATTAGCCATTTTGGATTGGATTTTGTAGCCACAATAATTATCGTTAATGATGTGAACTTTTAGCGGTAATTATTTTGAATTTAGCAGTTATAAAAAATGGTTGCTAAAGCAGTATAATTAGCCGTTATGGATTAGATTTAGCAGCCATTATAATTGCCGCAAATAATTGCCGTTAAAGATAATAATCTTTAGCGGCAATAAACAATACCTTTTACCAGCTTTTGTGACAATAGCCGCTAAAGGCTGTAGCGACCCCAACATCAGTGGCTAAACACCAATGGCCGATAAAAGATATAGCGGCTATTGTTATTGCCGCTAAAACCATTTTGTATTGCCGCTAAACACCCTTTTTGTTGTAGTGTGTGCTCAGGCCTCATCTCACTTTTCTGCACGAATCTGGCTTAAGGCACATCTTCAGCAGCTGTAGCATCACAGAAATTCCTAGTGATTTGAAGAGCAGTAGGGAGAGAATTCAGACATGGCTACCTTTGCCTTGTATAATCATCATACCCTTCACTAGGTATGTCCATAATCTCACCCAGTTTGAGTGCATCAAACTCCACTTTTACTCCTTTCACCAGGCTGGTGACTACCCCATTCTTCACAGTGGCATTGGCCATAAACTCAACCAGTTCTTTCCTGGCCAGCCTGCCATCCATTTCAAGGACCATGTCCTTCCACCCTTGTGCTGCTAGAGCATCCACCAATCTCCTCATTTCTGGTTCATCCAGGTCTCTCAATAGTCTTCCTTTCAAAATATTTCTTCTGCCAAAGATGGCTAGCCTGTCTTGTTCTTTCTCAGATTCCTCTTCTTCTTCTTCTTCTCCACTCCATTCTTTATCTTCCTTAGTAATTTTCACCTACTTTCCTTTCACTGCAGATCTTGTTCTTTTGGCTAAAGAGGGTTCAGCAGGTACAGGTACAGAGGAAGACTTCTTAGAAGAGGTCTTGGACTTTTTAGGTTTAGATGAAGGAACCTCTACAGTTGTTCCCCTTTCTTGATGGATCATTTCCATCTCCTCCTCTTCTTCTGCTACCTCAGAACATTATATAACCTTTGCTTTTCCCTTCTCCTTTTTCTTCTTCTTGTTTTCTTCCAGAGCTTTCTGTAATTCAACTTCACTTTGTTTGACCTTGCTTCTAGTAGCTCTTCCCTTGGGCACTAAAGGGATAGTAGGTTTTTGGGATGAAGTTTTGATTTTCTTGGTTGGCTTGGAAGCAGTTGGAGCCTTATTTGAAGAAGTTGTGCGCTTCTTTGGATCATAGCTCGCCCCAACCCTTTTCAGAAGGTCATCCAGGGTTTCCTCAGCAGATGAACCAGGTTCATCTCGTTTCTTGCTTAGATGAACAAGCCCTTCAGCCGCCTTCCCAGAACCACTTCCCCCTGACTTGATGCCACTTTCTTCAACACCTCTACAGATAGCAAGAACTTTTTCCTTCCCATTTCCCCTCTCATCACCACTTGCTCCCCCCCTCTCTCTCTCTTTACCTTTCTTTTTACCTTCACTCCTACTTGATTCATCCACCTTTACATCTTTAGCAGGACCAACTAGAACAAATCTATTTTCTATGTTTTCAAACACAAAAGAAAATACCACACATGAACTTACATCACAAGGGGCTTCTTGAAATTTGTCAGTGTCAGAAGACCCATGTTCTTCACCTTCACTGGCAGAAATAAAAGCTTCAGACTCAGAGCTGGAGTCAGATTCTTGAGCAGGGCTTTCCTTCATCTGGTTAGCCTTCAATTTCTCATTTAGAACTTTCCTCAGGGCTCCAGATGCTACAGTTTTTCTAGCCAACATTTTCTACCTATGAAACCTAGGTTTTTGGGCTGCACTAGGGGGAGTAGATGAGGATGTATTAGAGGGGGATGCTGGTGGGGGAGTGCCAGGATTATTTTGGGGGTTAGTCATGATTGATTGTTTCTTGAAAAAATTTGGGAATTTTGGAGAAGAAGGCCGATCAGAACTGGAGAAGTGTTTTGACGGTTATGGAATTATAAAGAAGAGGTGTGATGTGTATTTAAAGGCAATTAGTCATAAATGCAGTAACGACAGTTTTTTCAGGGGTCAATTAGAGGTCTAATCAAGATGTAACTCCAGTCTTTAAGTGATTATTAGGCATTGCTAGATTTTAGGCAAAAATCCTGGTTTTTAGAGTTCTAGGAGAACGAAACTGGTTCAATGCTCAACGGATAAAATTTCTGGGAATTTGATGAATGTAGGACCTCTTCTCATGATTGGATAATTAATCTTTTTAATTGTGCATAGTATAGAAAACATACCTTAGCTTTCATATGAACACATACTGATGAACTCGGTTCTTCATATAGAACTCTCTTGAACATGCCTCAAATGCCATAATAAAAAAACTTTGTAAGAGATCAGTGAGTCATATATACACATGTCACAGGAGTATCTATATATTATTATAAGGAGAGGAAAAAACCCTCTCCTTAAGCCACGTGGCAGCCTAGAAAAAAGTCATATGGCATAAGTAGTTAATAATTAGTTATTTGGCTAATAATTAGTTATTGGTAATTATTTTTGACTTTAAACATCTATAAAATAAAATATTTCTTAATAAAAAGCGAAAAAAAAACTATCCATTCAAATTCGAGAGTAGTTTCAAGTGGAGTTTTTAAATTATTTTACAATAAAAAACTAAAATTACAAAAAATAAAAATTGCCAATTCAAAATTTCTTTGTTTTTTTTAATAATTTTTGTTTTTATTTCTAAAAATAAGAAGTTTATTTATTCAAAAAATATTATTGCGAGTAATAGAATAAAAAAATATATCTTCCATTATATTATAAAAAAAGCAGCACACAAAATTTTAAATAAAGTAATATGCTAATAAAAGTTTCTTTATTATATTATCAAATTAATATTTAGTATTATTTAGAGTTTATAAATTATCTTAAAAAAAAAAAATTAGCTATAAAAAAACGAAAAAAAGAGAAGAAAAAACTAGCCATTCAAATCGGGGTGTAGTTTCAAGTTGGAGTTTTAAAATAATTTAAAATAAAAAACGAAATTAAAAAATTATAAATTACCAATTCAAATTGGAGATTAGATTCAAGTTGGAGTTTTAAAATTATTTTAAAATAAATAAAACGAAAATAAAGACATAAAAAACTTTTAGAGAAAAATATTTAATAAAGTAATATGCTAATAAAACTTTCTATTAACAATGTAATAATATTAAATATTAGATGATATAATAAAGAAAAATACATAAGAAAAAAGTTATTCAGTACGCTCCCTGTATAAGTCCCATTAGTTTAACAGAGATTTTGTTCATTAAAATTTAGATAATATTATTACGAACAATAGAATAAAATTTAAAATAAAAAATTATGTCAACAGTAATAAATTATAAATCTAACAGTAATAAATTATAAATCTTCTCATATATGACAAAAAGAAAGCGAATATTAAATATTGGTTAATATAATAAAAGAAATATAGAACAAAAAAGTTATTCATTAACTATATAGCTATTTTTGAGTTAATAGAGATTTGATTATTGGATATATCGTATTGGCAAGTAAGATGACAATTGAATTTTATTAAAGCAATACAATCTAATAGGATCAAACAAGCCTGATCATAATTTAATTTAATTAATTTTTTTTAATACTGACCGCGCATCGCGCGAGTAGGACTACTAGTACTAATTAAAGTATGAAACTGAGTAAGAATTGATCTAGATATTTACACAAAGTTAGAACTCCTAACCAATTTTTTTTTTTCAATTATTTTTTTCATTTTTTTCAATTTTTTTTCATTGTGCATTATGAACTGGACCTATTAGGTGATCTTAGTCATCCCTAATTCCAACCTGTTCCTCTCAAAGTTTTCTCTACTCAGTGCTTTAGTGAAAATATCAGCTATTTGTTTATTAGTAGCATAAAATTCTATTGAAATCAATCCTTTCTCACAGTTATTTCTTAAGAAGTGGTGTCTAACATCTCTGTGCTTAGTCCTCTTATAATGAACATGGTTCTTTGTCATACTTATATCACTAGTGTTATCACAGAATATTGGAATACATTCGACTTCAATTCCAAAATCTACCAACTGTTGTTTGATCCATAGTAATTGAGCACAACAAGAAGCAGCAACGACATACTTAGCTTCAGCAGTAGATAGGGCCACTGAATTTTGCTTTTTGGTAGCCCATGACACAAGACATGAACCAAGAAAGTGTGCCATACCTGAGGTGCTCTTCCTATCCACTAGGAAACTTGCATAATCAGCATCAACATATCCTACTAGATTGAAATTACTACCTTTGGGATACCAAAGACACAGATCAGTGGTGCCTTACAGATATTTTCGTATCCTTTTGATAGCAGACAAGTGGAACTCTATTGGATTTGCCTGAAAACGAGTACAAAGCCCTACACTAAAAACAATATCAGGTCTGCTGGCAGTAAGATACAAGAGTGAACCAATCATACCCCTATACAACTTTTGATCAACTGATGAACCAGGTTCATCAACATCTAATTTAGTGGCAGTTTCAATGGGTGTGTCTATTTCTTTAGATTCCTCCATTTTAAACTTTTTGATTAGCTCTTTTGTATACTTCTGCTGATGGATCAAGGTTCCATTTGGACTTTGTTTGATCTGCAAGCCGAAGAAGAAGTTAAGCTCACCCATCATGCTCATTTCAATCTCACTCCCCATTAGTTTTGCAAAGTCCTTACTCAGCCTATCAGTAGTGGCCCCAAATATTATGTCATCAACATATATTTGCACAACAAGGAGATCTTTACCTTTTTCCCTTAAGAATAATGTACTGTCAATTTTACCTCTTTTGTAACCATGCTCCAGTAGGAATTTGGATAGTCGTTCATACCAAGCTCTTGGGGCCTGCTTGAGCCCATAGAGAGCCTTGTCTAACTTGTACACATGCTCAGGGGATTCCTTGATCTCAAACCCTGGAGGTTGTTTCACAAACACTTCTTCCTTTAGGTATCCATTCAGGAAGACACTTTTAACATCCATCTGATAGAGAGTGAATTCCATGTGTGTTGTAAAGGCTATGAGGAGTCTGATTGCCTCTAGTCTTGCAACTGGAGCAAATATCTCATCGTAGTCTATGCCCTCCTCTTGGCTGTAACCTTGAACCACCAGCCTTGCTTTGTTTCTTGTAACTGTTCCATCTTCATCAAGTTTGTTTCTGAAGACCCATTTTGTACGAATGACTGATCTGTCCTTGGGTCTTAGAACTAGATTCCAAACTTGACTTCTTTCAAACTGGTTGAGTTCATCCTGCATTGCATTCACCTAATCTGTATCCTGCAAACCCTCAACAACATTTTTAGGTTCAATAAGTGATATAAAAGCATCAAAAGCACACATATTCTTTAGTTGGGATCTAGTTTTGACTCCAGATGTTGGATCACTAATAATGTTCTCAATGGGATGAGAACTTTGATACTTATGAGATTTCATAACCAACTAGTTTCTACTAGATATCTCTCCCATGTTCTGTTGTTGAGGAACAAGTTCATGAACATGTTCTTTTAGAGAGTTTGATTCAATTTCTTGATTAGTTTCCCCTGTCAGGTTGCCTTGAGTGGAAGGACCTGTTCCATTACCTGTTCCTTCTTTTGGTGCCACTTTGACTTGTGCTGAGGATTCAGTCAATTCCTTTACCAGTCCAATGGCTTCATCTTCGTGTTCCTGTCCCTCAGAAAGAATGTTAGTTTCATCAAATACTACATGTACATTTTCTTCTACACATAAAGTTCTTTTATTGAACACTTTATATCCTTTGCTATGTGAATAATATCCCAAGAATACTCCCACATCACTTCTGGGATCAAACTTACCTAGGGAGTCTTTTCCATTAATGTGTACATAGAACTTACAACCAAATGCCCTAAGATGGATATGTTTGGTTTTCTCCCTTTAAGTAACTCATAGGGAGTCTTCTCTACAAGAGGTCTAGCCATGCATCTAGTGATTATGTAGCATGCTATGTTCACAGCCTCTGCCCAGAAGCTGTGAGGTAATTTACTACAAAGAAGCATGGTCCTAGCCATGTCCTCAAGGGTCCTGTTCTTTCTTTCAACTACTCCATTTTGCTGAGGAGTCCTAGGGGCAGAGAAGTTATTATCTATACCATTTTCATCACAGTATTCAGCAAACTTTGCATTTTCAAATTCAGTTCCATGATCAGACCTAATGGATGCAAGTTGATTTCCTAATTGTTTTTGAGTTTTTCTAACAAAAGTAGTAAACATATCAAATGCTTCATCTTTAGATGTTAGAAATAGTACCCAGGTAAATCTAGAATAATCATCAACAAGTACCATTACATATTTCTTTCCACCTATGCTCATGGTTCTCATTGGACTAAAGATCCATATGAACCAGTTCCAACGACTTGGACGTGCTTACCATTTTCTTGGTTTGGAAGGATGATCTTACCTGCTTCCCCATTGCACATGCCTCACAAACTTTGTCTTCCTTGAACTTGATGTTGGGTAACCCCATCACCAAGTCCTTGGAGACTAATTTGTTTAGCTGATTTACACTGGCATGACCAAGTCTTTTGTTCCACAGGAGGGGATCATTAACTAACACACTTAGGCAAGTGAGTTCATTTTCTGAAAGAGTGGACAAATCTACAATGTAAATATTGTTAACTCTTTTTCCCTGAAAATCAATCTTGTCAGTGGTAAGGTTAATCATAAAGCATTTAGTGGAGGTGAAAGCTACAAGGTTGCCTCTATCACACAGTTGTGACACACTTATTAGGCTATATTTCAAGCCATCTATCAAGTAGACATTCTCTATGGAATGAGAATCTGTCTTGCTTACCTTTCCAACCCCAATGATCTCACCTTTCTTTCTATTACCAAAGGAGACATTACCTCCTTTTAAGTCCTCAAGTGAAAGGAACTTGTCCTTGTTCCCAGTCATATGTTTTGAGCAGCCACTATCCATTTACCATATTTGACTCCTCCCTTTCACTTGGACCTGCAAAAGAAAATCAAGGGTTAGTCTTAGGAACCCAAACTAATTTGGGTCCCTTTCTATAGGCAAAAGGATGAATCATATTCCTTCTTGCCCACCCAGGCAGCTTATTTTTCTCTTGAACATAGGCTTTGTTCTTTTGACTGGCCTTTTCTTTTGCATTACATTCATTTTTGTAATGGCCAGTCTTGCCACAGTGTGTGCAGATTTTATTTTCAGGAAGTGTGAGGTACTTGCTTTTAGGGTCCCATTTTGGAGCTTGAGTCCCATAGCCAAGTCCTCTTTTATTGCTACTATGATGCTCTTGCAACCAAGAAAGTGCATCAGAAGCTTGTTCCACTTGCAAGTTCTGTCTAGTTCATGTTTCACTTTTCCTAGATCTTCCTTTAGGACTTTGATCAATTCATATTTCTTATACAACTCATCTTTCATTTTTCCCAAATTTTCTTCTAGAGTGAGATATGTGTGATCAACTTTCTACTTTCCTGTTCCTAGTTTCAATTTTAAGTTCCCAGACCTAAGTTCTAGGACACTGCTGTCAAGTTCAAGAACCTGGTTCTTCAACTCAGCATTTTTGTTATCACTCTCATTAGCCCTAGACTCTAGACTTTTGCATTTTGTTTTTAGGATCACACATTCCCTAGACAGAACTTCCTTCTCACTGTTAATTATCTCAGACTCATCAACGAAGTCTAGTAATAGATCAGCCAACCTTTCTTTAGACAAAAATTTAATCTTGTTTTTTAGATGGAGGATACTTACCTCTTGTTAATTATCTGATTCTCCGATGTACATAAGTGCTTGCCCATCTTCAGCTTCATCTTCTGAGTCTTCATCTGAAGTTTCCCCCCAGGCAGCAACCATAGCCTTGGTTGAACCTTTGTTCCTTTTTGGTTGAACATGTTCCTTCTTCCTGTTCCTTCGTTCAGCCCTTTCTTTCTTCCACTCAATTTTCCATTGAGGGTAGTTCTTGATCATGTGATCAGTCTTACCACACCTGTAGCAACCCTCATTGGTCTTTTTCTCAGGAGCCCTTGGCTTGTTGAAGATTGTACCTCTTGAAGAACCCTTTCCTCTCATCAGGTACTTTTTGAAATTTCTAGTGATCATAGCCATCTCATCATCCTCCAGATCTGAACCTTCAGCAATTCTGAGAGCTAGGATACTCTCCTTCTTGGGTGTATCCATCTTCATGGTTTGCCTTCTCAGTTCATAAGTAGTAAGATTTCTAATCAGTTCACCCAGCTTGAGGGTAGCAATATTCTTAGATTCCTGAATAGCAGTGATTTTGCTTTCCCATGCTACTGGCAGAACTGTTGTCAAAATTTTCTCAACCTTGTCTTCTTCAAGAATAATCCTTCCAAGAGATTTAAGTTAATTTGTCAGTGTAGTGAACCTAGTGTACATCTGTTGGATGGTTTCTTCTTCCTTCATAGTAAAATTCTCATATTGAGAATACAACAGTGTTCCTCTGGATCTTTTCACTTGAGGTGTTCCTTCATGAGCCACTTGCAAAGTGTCCCAAATTTCTTTAGCAGTAGTACAACTTTGGATCCTACTGTACTCATCTGGACCTAGTCTACACACAAGCCATTTCTTGGCCTTAGCATTTTTCTCCCACTTTTTCAGGTCTTCAGCAGTGCAGTCAGCCCTTGTCTTTGGCACATCCACTCCTTCCTCATTCTTCATTTTAGTTTCTAAAGGACCATCAGTGACTATGTCCTAGAGTTCATAGTCTTCTCCTATGATGTGATCCTTCATCCTGTTCTTCCACCAGGAATAGTATTCTCCATTGAAAAGAGAAGGCCTGGCAGTTCCCAGGTGGTGCACTCATGTTGATCTTTTCCAATGGTGTTAGCCACTTCAAGGATAACCCGCTCTGATACCAATTGATATTCTAAACTTCAATACCACACAAGAGGGGGGTGTGATTTGTGTGGTACCCAATTTTCGCTATAGAAGAACCTGGTTCTTCTAGGTGTTCTAACTACTACTGTTTGCGAAAATAAAAGTATATAAAGTAAAGAAAATAGAGATTTTTATGTGGAAAACACCTGGCTCAAAAGGTAAAAAAACTACGACCTACTACTCAGTAGGATTTTCCCAAACTTCCACTAAAATTACTGAGCCAAAACTACATTTACAAAACTCTTTGTAAACCTAAGAATTAACTCTAATCCCTGTGTAGCACACAGCCTCAACTGTTGCGACACCTTCAAGTTAGCCTATAACTTGAACACTCAGAGTACCTATTACAAATGCTTCTATGAAAGCTGAAAGGTACAACTTTAAACCACCTACTACAATTGAACTAGAATAAGAAAAAATACAATGGAACTGGTTCTTCTATCTCGTTCAAATAGCGTCAGGAGTGCACACTCAAATCTCACATAAATTGCTTGCAAAATTGCCTTGTTCTTTTGCTCTCAATTTAGTTTAACTTCTGCGTATGTGCAATACCTGTAAAAGAGAACAATCACTGCTATTTAATGAGTTAGTAATTAGAGTTTGATTGAGACTCAATTGCTGATCTTCCATCGAAGTTGAGTCCTTGAACAACACAAACTCCAACCCTATCCTTTATCCGGATTGTGTCCTCTTCTCATAAGGAGACTTTCTCTCCTCATCCAATATGCAACCTTTTCGATCAGTTCAGGAGATGTTATTGCTTATTCACTGAGACTTATCTCCTTCATGTGTGTCTCACATGTATAGGTTGATATATACTGTGCCTCACATGATGGAACTGGTCCATGACTGAGTTCATTTGTCATTCTTCAAAACTTCACCTAAACTTGGGCCAACACTCGAAAATCTAGGAAAAGAGCATTAGGAAGCTGTAAAGTGGGTACTCATATATCTAAGAGGAAGCTCACATAAATACTTATGTTTTGGAGGATCAAATCCAATTTTGAATGGCTATACAGACTCTGATATGGCAGGTGACCTTGATAACAGAAAATCCACTACTAGATATTTGTTTACTTTATCAATGGGAGCTATATCATGGCAGTCAAAGTTGCAGAAGTGTGTCGCATTGTGTACAACTGAAGCAGAGTATATTGCGGCTACTGAAGCTGGCAAAGAGATGATATGGCTCAAGATATTTCTTCAAGAACTTGGATTGCGACAGATGGAGTATGTTGTCTATTGTGACAGTCAGAGTGCAATAGACCTAAGCAAAAACTCCATGTACCATGCAAGAACAAAACACATCGACTTCAGTTATCATTGATTCGTTAACAAGTGGAGAACGAATCACTTTAGGTCAAAAAGATTTACACAAGTGAAAATCCTGCTGATATGTTGACCAAAGTGGTACAAAGAGACAAGTTTGAGCTATGCAAAGAACTTGTCAGCAAGCAAGTGCTACCTCCTCTAGATGAATGAGACTGGAGGGGAAGATTGATGGTGTACATCTCATTCAAATGTTTTGGTAGCCAAACTTGTTGAATTTGTATTGGTTTGGTAGCCAACCTTGTTTAATTGGTATGATTTGGTAGCCAATTTTGTTGACTTGGTTTGGTTTGGTAGCAACCCTTGTTGAAATTGTGAAAAGTGTGTGCAGATTGTCAAATATTGTAGGCTTTAGAGAGTGAGGTTTTGGCTATAAAAGGAGATCTTCAACTCTT
The DNA here is from genome assembly GCA_026770625.1 of Nicotiana glauca. Lineage (NCBI taxonomy): Eukaryota > Viridiplantae > Streptophyta > Magnoliopsida > Solanales > Solanaceae > Nicotiana > Nicotiana glauca. The sequence continues at coordinate 20,248 of MU701622.1, read as the reverse complement.
ATTTCAACATACCAAAATCTTAGACAATACATCTGAGTGAGAGAGAGAGAGAGAGAGAGAGAGCAAGGTATTCCATAAACTATAAGAAAATAGTCTGTGAAGAAAAATAGAGTGTGAGAGATATTGTGTTGAGCTGGAAAAAGTAAAAGAGTATTTTTTTCTTTTGAAGGTGTAGTGTTCTTAGGAGTATTTGTACTTGTAACTACACAGTATAAAATCTCTCGCTATAGTGATATCAGTTTCTCTTTTTGGCCATTTTCCCCTTATTCAAAAGGGTTTCCACATAAAATCTTGGTATCATTATTGATGTAACGACCCGAATGGTCGTTTTGAGCAGTTTCGTCCGGTTTGGCAATTTGAGGTCACAAGTAGTTTCATATTATGTGTATTGACTTGTGTGCGCAGTCCGAGCGTGAAACCGGAAAGCTTTTATGTGAAAATATGAAAAATATAGTAATTTCTAGAGTTAAAATTTGGTTTTTAGTTGACTTTGGTCAACATTTTTGGTAAATGGACTCGGATCTGTATTTCGACGATCCCGAGAGGTCCGCGTAAAATATTGGACTTGGGCGTATGCCTGGAATTAAATTTCGAGGTCCCTAGCCTTAGAAAATAATTTTTGAAGAAAATTGTTGTGTTGGTTTTTAAAAGAAAATAAATCATAAATTATTATTTGAACTCGTTGGTATCAGGCCCATATTTTGGTTCCGGAGCCTGATACAAGTTTTTAATGATATTTAAGTCCTATCTGTGAAATTTGTTGAGAATCGGAATTGATTTGACATGATTTGGACGTCCAGTTGAAAAGTTAGAAAATCATGAGTTTTGAGGTTAAATTCTTAGTTTTTATGTTATTTTGATAATTTTATCATACAAGCAAGTCTGTATGATATTTTTTTGACTTGCGTGCATGTTTGGTTTGGAGCCCCGAGAGCTTGGGTGAGTTTTGCATAAGTTTAGGCTATGTTGTGCTTGATTATGGATGCTTCATCATCATTTCTTCAAGCAAAAATGATACCACATTAAGAAAATGAGATCCAAATTCATTTTTTATTGAACCATTATATCCGTATCGAAATTACGGAGCCATAGGAAAAAGAATCATCAAATTTGGACATCATATGAGGAAGTTATGCTCATTTTTGTGTCGGAAAAAATTATTGGTTTCTGGTGTGGTCGCAAATGCGAACCTTTTTATCACAATTGCGATGCCTAGTTCGCAAATGCGAAGTTTTTATCGCAAATGTGACTGCTGCTAGCCCTGCCTTGTTCGTAAATTGCGAGGGTTCGCAATTGGAAACCTTGGGTTGCAAATGCGACATCTGAGGCCTGTTAAGTGAGATTTTTGACGAGATTTTCACCCATTTTTTAATTTTCTCAAACTCTAAACCACCATAAGCGACAAAGACCCAAACTTCTACAAATCATTGGGTAAGTGTCTCTAATCAATTTTCAACTATATTTTGTGATTATATCTTAGATTTAACATCAAATTCATGAGAATCCAAAGGAAAATTTGGAAAAAATTGTGAAATCTTTCAAAAATATAAAATGATGACTTGAATGGCCAAATGGTATCAGAATTAGATAATTTTTATATGGGTGAACTCGTAGTGGAATGTGTGTTCGGTTTTTGTTAATTTTGTCAGGTTCCGAGGTACGGGCCCGGGGAGTTGACTTTTGTTGACTTTTTGTAAATTGTATAAGAATCATAGTTTTGTCAATTGAAATTGTTTTATCTTGTATTTTTTATGTATTCAAGTCGTTTTTGTATAGATTTAGTAGATCGTTGATGAATCGGTAAAGGAAAAGCTAAATTGAGTATTGAGTTGGCCGGATTGAGGTAAGTATCTTGCCTAACCTTGTGTGGGGGACTTCCCCTTACAGTTTGAGTCTTCTATGCTAATTGTAGTCCGTGCACGCGAGGTGAGGAGTGTGTGCTCTGACTTATTTGTGGAAAATTTTCCTCTAGGATTCTTAGGTCTTTATGTTCATTATATGCAAAGTATTCCGTCATGCTTGAGTTTCCTAATCGCTTAAATTACCTCTATATGCTCCATATGATGTTGCTAGCTTTCCTCTAATTTTTACATGTTACTTGATCCCTAATTGCCTTAATTGAAGTGATTTCCTTCCTTATTGATCACGCCCAACTATGCCTTATACAAAGGACTCTAAGGACATTACAAATATAACCCGAGTATTACACCCATGGTCGAATCCACAGAGAGTTAACCTATCAATCACGATCTTTAGACCCACTAAACTCTTCAGAACCAATTTCCCAAATGTTTGAATCACAGTTGAAGGTTTCTTTACTAACTACGATTACTAGTAAATTAAACAGCTGTAAACTAAACTACTAAGGTTGTAAAGAATGATGAGAAGAAGCTAAGGCAATGATTTCCCTTATTGATGGAATCCTTTCTGTTTATGCTCATACAAATTTACCAACACATCTCTATCAATCATGAACGCTCATCTTACCGTAAATCTCTCCCGAGTAAGCACAGTAACATACTAGATGCACTCTTTCGAGATACACTAGCCTACTTTATTTAGCACAATTCACTTTAGATTACACCCAAGGCTTCGTTATCCTTAATCCCGCCTTTAAACCCGTAATTATAGATTACTCTTATAATTTAGGAGTGGTGTTGTTCAACAATAACCTAAATATGCATTCTTTTCCAAGTTATGCGTACTAAATAGGCACAACTAATTAAGGATCCTGTCAATTAACTACAACAAACACAAAGTTGAACAAATAGAGATTGAAACTAGCAATTTTGTGTTCACATAAACAAGAAGTTCATCCCCCAATAGTTTCCATCAAAACCTTAGACAAAGGATTTAGCTACTCATGGCTATGGGAAAACAAACTAAGATAGAATTCATCATAACTAGCAATTAAAAATCAAAAGAAAAGAAGAAATATGTTTTGGGTATTCTCTCACAATAGTTTTCCATGCCAAGATACTCTAAAAAACAATACATGCCTCTCTTGGGCGAAGTCTAGTGTTTAAAATAGGGTTTAGGTATAAAAATCCCGTGTTTTACACTTTAGTCCCTGAAGTTTATTGCGCCTGCCGCGGTTTTGCCGCGGTCGCGGCGGAACCGCGGCCAAATGCCCTCTCTGATCTCAATTTAATCTGCAGCTCTCTTCCACCGCGGTTCTGCTGCGGTCGTGGTGGAACCGCGGCCAAACCTTTTCTCTGAATCTTCAAGCCTGGCATGCGTGGTTTACTTGGGAAATTTCATAGTTGGCCTCTTTTTCTTCATTGTTTTACTCCAAAAGTACTTCCTAGCCTTCCTTTGACATATATCACCTGCAAATCATGAAAAGCACTAATAAGAGCATTTTGTTATTACTTTTATCATCAAAACTACACAAGAAGGTGGTTATTTAAGGCCTGATTATAGTTAAATTCACCTATTATCAACGCCCCACACTTAAACCTTTGCTAGTCCTAGAGCAAGCTTAACCACACTTCTAGGCCTAACCGTTCAATGCATTGCCCCAATTTATGTCACACCCGCCTTTACAAAGGATCAACCTAAGCAGTGCAACAATCATACCTCAGATGCAGACTCTCATGCCATGACACACTCGTGCTCACTCTAGTTACTCTAACAGAAGTGAAGACTCACTTTTTCTTCCTGAGTCACATGCCCTCACATAAAAAATCTGAGAGAAATTCCACACACACATAAAATTCAAGCAACAAGGAACCAAATATAGGAGGAATTCACTCACTCTCAGCAAAGAGCATTCACATGCCACACAGACACACCATAAGCTTGCCCCTAGTGTAATACTCTACTAATCGAGCCATTCAGTCAAAGATCAAGAGGTCTTCATTTGGTTGTAATGTAGGCTAAGGGACGGGTAGGATATATTTGGATGTGGTGACTAACCTCCCTAAGCACTTTTAATACACACTTCCTTTTATTTCAATTTCCATGCTCAACCCAATCGTTCTTCCACGTTTTTGTTTCACATGTGACCCCCACTTTTCTTTAGGTGCAACTGGATTTTTTTTTACCAAGCCATTGCGCCATTCAAGTATTTCTTTCCTGATTTCCCTTTTTTTTCTCTACTTCCCTACTACCCCTCACTTTAACTTTTGTATTTTCTTTTGTAATTCAAGTGCTTCTAGGAGGTACAGGTTCAAACAGTCAAACTATTCAAACACAGGGATACAAGTCATTATAGGGTTATCAAAGAACAAGCTTCAGGCTCAAAGGGGTTAACTATGGCAATATATATACAGGTGGATTCACAATTATACAGGCTTACACAAAGAAATGCCTCAATCATCTCTAAAACCAAACAACTTCTATTTCGCTTTGCAAACACACAGGGCAAGTTCTAGGTATCGCATGCAAGCACATAATGCAAGTAATAGCTCACACACACTTAGCATGTAACTTATTCCGAATCAGTTTATCAACACACTCATACGAGCGTTCAAGCAAGACAAGATGTGCAAAATTAAGGCATAGATTTACGAGTCCACAAACGAGCCTAGACGTCACACTCTCAAGTTCGTTTTAGTTATTTGTAGTTGTGCACATCAGGGGTTGCATTCTAGCCTTCACCCATCTTAGTCCTAAAACTACAAAAGAAAAATCTACCTAACTCGGTTCAAGAAAAGCCCTTGGAAAAGAACCGTGGTCAAAAGAAAAACCAAGGGGGAAATACTACACTACCTAGAAGAGAAAAATAAAATGAAAAAAAATCTACATGGACTACTTCTCTCAAGAGTACTGTCCAAGTGGTCCGTCCTCAGGAAGAGTCCTCTAACTTTGTTTTTTTTTTCCAATGTAAATCAATTCCGACTTTGACCCTCAAGAGAACCGTCGACAAGTGTCAGTCGTTGGACAAGTCAGCTAATCCTAATATAAGCACACTCAAATATATATAACACATCAATCTAATTCTACAACACAAACAACATCTATATACATTACAACATACAATCAGAGCAAGTCTCCCACCCCACACTTAAAATCATGGCATGTCCCCATGTCATATCAAGAAAGTAAAGAGCAGAAGGGTCAGATGACTTCCCTGAGACTCACTCAGAGTCGGAGATGGTGCTGGGGTCTACACTGCAAGCTCTCCCCAATGCACGGAACCAGGCCATAAACCTGCTCTCAAATCTGGACTACCTTTGAGACATGGCATCCATCTGTGTGTGTAGGCCATCCACCAAGGTGCGGAGATCCGTAACCTCTTCCTCCATGGAACGCAGCATAGGCCGGGTGAAATGTGGTCTGGATAGGCCTGCCCCAGTATGAGGGTGTCGAGAGGATCTGGCACTGTCAATAGATCTCCTGGACGGAGCAAGAGGAATTGGATCATCATCCTCATCATCAATCTCAATTGTTGTATGTGTACCTCGGCCCACTCTGATGCCTGAGGCTCTGAATGCTGCTTTAGGGGGCAAGTCTCCATCAGCAGGATTGGTGGGGGTATTTCTTAGCAGGCACAGTGTAGTCACAAAAGAAGGGAAGTAGAATCCCTTAGACAGCAGCGGTCCCCGTAGGACCATTTCATCACTAATTACCCTTGCCGCATCAAAATCCTTCTTCGTCACGAAGCACCATGTCAATAGTGCACGCTGGAAGTTCACGTCAGTTGTGTTGCTTGAGGGTAGGAACCGCCTGCAGCTGACAGTTAACCAACACTTAGCCAAGTGTGCGAAAGAGTTAGAGTTCAGGGTGATGTGGTCACGTATCCAAGTGGGTCGCCCCCCTGTGCAGAGTATATCAGTCATGACTTCCCATGTGACCCCTGGCCTATTGTGGTAGTAGTCGATGTCACCAGTAAACGGAGGCAGCCGCAACACCTGGCGAATCATGGGAATTGTGGCGCTGACCACTGTACCTCGCACAATCACCTCCCTACCTAAGTTCAATGGGCAGTTGGCATAAAACTCCCTAACAAGCATCTTGTTTACCGGGGCAGGGTCATCAAATAAGAATTCCATTTCCCTCCTCCGAATTTCTTCATACATCTCTACCTTTTCTACGCGGAGGGCTGCCCAGTCAAGCGGGATCTCATGGATGAAGTTCTTCGTAGCCTTGGCATTAAAGTCGTCCTCCGCTAGTTCTGATTGGAACCTGGATTCATCATAGGTAGGCTGTTGTGATGCGCCTGCCGAACTCTTTTGCCTTCTAGGAGCCATATTACCTGCAAGGAATCATAAGAACCATCAAATGTTCCCTAACTAGTGCCAGCCGGATGGGTACTCAGACTTCACCACCCGATGGCACCAAACACTTTCCCCCATTTATTTCATTCATACAAAGTGCCCATGCCCCCACTACTAAGGTGTTCAAGGATAACAACCTCCACAATGGCCCCATAATTCTCTTACACATTCTGTTTACAACACCTCACACTTACTCCCTCAAGTTAGTCACGTAAATACAACACAACCATACATCAATTACAACACTGCCATCCAACAAATACAACACCGCCAGAACCTAGGGTAGGCATAAAAAGCCTCAAAATTGTACAACAAATCCCCTATTTTCGGCCAAAAATGGCCCATCACCAAACTACACCACAAAAATATTTTGTAGGCCTCCAAGTCATCAAAACAAACCCCACAATTCAAGTATAATGGAGACCCAACCAAATTAGCACTAAACAAAAATATAAAACATAAAAGAAAGCAAAAAATTAAAACTTGAACACTAATCCTAACTAGGGCTTGCTAAAACTAACACAAAACTAAATTACACTAATTAAGAATAAGAAATAGAAGAGGGAGAAGAGAAACTTACTTGATGGAAGGAGGGAAGGGGTGGGTTGTGTTGATGGAGGTTAGAGAAGAAGGGGGAGGAAGATAATTGAGTTTTGGGGAGTTAAAATGGAGTTTAGAGTGAGAAAGAGAGAAGAAGAATAGAGAAGAGGAGATGGGGGAGTGTCTGATGAGGGAGGGAGATATTGTGGGTGAGGGGTTAGGTTAAAATATAAAAATGGGGTGAAAGAATAAAAAAATTAAAAAAAACTTACCTGGGCCCGACTGGGTCTGTCGCGGTTCTACCGTGGTCGCGATGAAACCACAGTAGACCAGGTTCAGCTAGATGTTTTGACCGCGGTTCTGCCGCGTTCGCGGTGGAACCGCGGTCTGGACACCTCTCTAATTCTAACGTTTTTTTTGTATTACAATGTGTTACACTTACAATAATTTCATGGGTTGCCTCCCACGCAGTTCCTGATTTAATGTCGTGGCACGACTCAGATGAGCGCAATTAAGGCTCGCTCGACCTCTGTGGTTCATTCAAGTGCAGCTCAGACATTTCCTTAGGATTGCTCATGCCCACTTAAAATTTCAATCACTGACCATTGACTCTAAATGTACGAGAGTCATTCTCAGTAGCAACTTCTACAGCTCCTGACGGGAAAACTTCAACTACTCGAAATGGTCCAGACCATCTTGACTTAAGCTTACCCGGGAACAACCTCCGTCTTGAGTTATAGAGCAATACCATGTCCCAGGTTTGAAATTTTGCTCAACGATATTCTGATCGTGTAACCTCTTTATTCGCTCTTTGTACAGCCTTGTGCTCTCAAAAGCAAGATACCGGAACTCCTCGAGCTCATGTAATTCAGTGACTCTTGATGTGCCCGTAACTTCCAAGTCTAAGTTTAGCTGTTTCAGTGCCCACCACGCTTTATGCTCAAGTTCTACAGGTAGGTGACAGGCCTTCCCAAACACCAACTTATATGGTGACATACCAATTGGTGTCTTGAAAGCTGTTCTGTAAGCCCAGAGTGCATCATCTAGCTTCCTCGCCCAGTCAGTTCTTGTGGCATTCACCGTTTTAGTTAGCACACTCTTGATTTCTCTATTAGAAATTTCGACCTGTCCACTAGTCTGCGGGTGGTAAGGAGTAGCCACCTTGTGGTGCACATCGTATTTAGCCAGAAGCTTTTCAAAGGCTTTGTTGCAAAAGTGAGTGCCCCCATCACTGATAATTGCTCGTGGTGTGCCAAATCTAGTGAATATGTTCTTCTTTAGAAATCCTACCACCACTTTTGCATCATTGGTGGGTAATGCAGCCGCTTCCACCCATTTGGACACATAGTCTACAACAACAAGAATATACTTATTTCCATAGGAGCTGACGAAGGGACCCATGAAGTCGATCCCCCAGACGTCAAACACTTCCACCTCTTGAATTGGGTTCATGGGCATCTCGTGGCGCGGGAAATGTTCCCGGTGCGCTGACATTCATTGCAGCCCTTCACCCATAAGTGAGCATCTTTAAACACTGTTGGCTAGAAGAATCTAGCCTCTAGCACCTTTGCTGCTGTCCTGACACCTCCAAAGTGTCCACCATACGCCGATGCGTGACAAGCCTACAAAACAGAAAATTGCTCTATCTCGGGGACGCATCTCTGGATCATATTATCAAGGCATATTCTAAACATATAAGGCTCGTCCCAGTAATACTGGAGACTTTCATGAAAAAATCTTTTCCTTTGGGTCGATGAAATGTCGTGAGGAACTATACCACTGGCCAGGTAATTAGCAAAATCTGCATACCATGGCGCTTCCTGGTGAGTGGTGGCGAGCAGCTGCTCGTCTGGAAAAGTTTCCAGAATTTCCTAAAACTCTACAACATTTTTAGCTCCCTTAAGTCATGATAGATAATCAGCGACTTGATTCTCAGTGCCCTTCCGGTCTCGTATTTCAAGATCGAATTCTTGCAGTAGCAACACCCAACGAATCAGGCGTGGCTTAGATTCTCTCTTTTCTATTAAGTACCTAAGAGTTGTATGGTCAGTGTATATAATTACCTTGGATCCTATCAGATAGGACCGGAACTTGTCAAAAGCGAACACCACAGCTAACATCTCATTTTCCGTCACTGTGTAGTTTAACTGGGATTCGCTCAGCGTTCTACTAGCATAGTAGATTGGGTGCATCAATTTGTCTTTCCGCTGGCCTAGCACTGCACCTACTACGTAGTCACTAGCATCAAATATTAATTCGAACGGTTGCTCCCAGTTGGGGGCAACAATGATAGGTGCTGTGACCAACCTCTGTTTCAACTCCTCAAACGCTACCCAACAATCATCAGAAAATACAAACGGGTGATCTTTCTCTAACAACTTATAGAGAGGGTTGGCGATTTTGGAGAAGTCTTTAATGAACCTCCGGTAGAAACCAACATGTCCAAGAAAACTTCTTATGGATTTGACTGAAGTTGGTGGAGGCAGCTTTGCTATTACATCAACCTTTGCTCGATCCACCTCTATTCCCTTGCTTGACACCCGGTGCCCCAAGACTATTCCTTCTTGTACCATGAAATGACACTTCTCCCAATTCAGAACCAAGTTAGTCTCGATGCACCGTTTCAG
>MU701621.1:77063-87670 GCA_026770625.1 Nicotiana glauca | reverse complement strand
AAACAGAAGAGAAAAGAAAACTTAGCTTTTTATCTTTTATTCGTTTTCTTGAACAGTCTTTTAGACCTCAGGATTTACACGAAGAACAGGGGAGATTTTGGTGCCAATTTCTTAAATTTTGAATCACCGGAGAAGCTTCAACTTTGATTCGAGCCGCTCCAGTGATCTTTAAGGCTCAAGACTTTCAAAAATGGGTTGAGGGTGTCAAGGAGAGATTGTGGTGTGATTTTGAGTTGGTTTGGACGAAGTTGTGTTCGCCGGAGTTAGGGTTCCGGCGACACTTTTTGAATATTCGAAAAATTGGAGAGGTATTCGAAGGAAAAGAAGTAGAGGGGTACACTCAGGGGCTAAAGGCGGTTCGATGGTATTTTTTTAGGGATTGATTGGTATAAATAGCGTTTCCCGCCGGTAGGGTTCCGGCGGGGGTCGGAGGGATTTGGGGCCTGCTAGGTTAGACGAAGGGAAGAAGGAGATATAAAATGATTTTAGGTTTTTGTAATAGGTATATTAAAAGTGTAACAATGATTTACAGTCGTTGGATTAAATGATTTTAACAGCTCAGATTCCTTGAGCCCTAAACGACGTCGTTTCTTTTAAATGAGAAATCAACCCTGTCCGTTAGATTAGGACAATCAAGGGCTGTGATTGAAACTACTGGTGCGACGTCGTTTCTTTTAAGATGGGGCAGACCGGATGGAATAATTTTGGGCCTGGGTATTTATTTTGTTTTGGATTTTGGGGGTAATTGGCCCAAATCAATTTTTCCTCCTTGTTCTTTTATTTTTTTCTTATATTTCCTTCACATTTTTGTATTGTATTTTCACTTTGTATTTTGTATTTTTTTTATTTTTCTTTTCCAATTTTATATATATTTTTTGATTTTATTAAATTGTAAAATTAGACTAAAACTAATTAAATTCTAAAAGTTTATTTAATAGCTATTTTATAGTAATTTCCGATTAAAATGCTAAAAATGCTATTTTTGATTTTTTCTTAAATTGTTTCGAAATGAAATAATACTAAAATTATAAAATTAAAAATCCTAATGCATATGCATATTTTTTGTATTTTTAATATGAATGATTATGTAACTAATTAACACAAAAATGCAACAAATTTCAACAAAAATTGTAAAAATAATGAAAAATCACTTTGTTTGGATTTTAGGAATAATTTGCTTAGGGCAAAAATCACGTGCTCACACACAATACAACCCCGGCAAGGGAACAATCAAATTAATAATCTTCTCGGCAAGGGAAATAATAACAACAAGTCAAACATCCCGACAAGGAGAGTCAACTATAACCAGTCCTATTCAACTTCTACTTGGAACAACTAATACCAATATTTTGTCACAATTTTCATAGGAATAATCAAGGATACACAATTATCAAATTAAGACTCACGGTCATGCTCGACACCAACGCATGGGTACTCGTCACCATGCCCATACATCGTACTCAACACAAAACAAGTAGCAATTATGACTCAACTCTTAATCTCTCAAGCTAGGATTAGATCGAACACTTACCTCGATGCTTTGAACCCAACTCAAACCTCAACTATAGCTTTACCCCGTGATTCCACCTCCAATCCTCTCAAATCTAGTCACAAGTCACTTAATCACATTAATAAATGCTAAATGAATCAACCCCAATGCATGAAAACAAATTTCCCAAAAATTTTTCCCAAAAATTCCAAAATCGCCCCCTGGATCACGTGGTCAAAAATCGAGGTTTGAACCAAAACCCAGTTATCCATTCCCCTACAAACTCAAATATATGATTTGTTTTGAAATCGGACCTCAAATTGAGGTCCAAATCCCCAATTTTAGAAAAACCTAGGTCCTACCCAAAACACCCAATTTCCCCATGAAAATCTTTGATTTGAAGTTGAAATCATGTTAAAAATGTTAAGAAGTGAAGAAAATAAGTTAGAAATCACTAACCAATCGTTTTGGAGAAGAAAAGTTGTTTGGAAAATCGCCTCTTATGTTTTTGGGTTTTGAAAAGTGTAAAATAACTGAAATTAACGTGTATTTATACCCCTATGAAGTTCCCTGTGCAGACCGCACAAAAAGGACCGCGCCGTACAGGCTTCCTGAAGACCTGCGGATCATTTCCCCTGTGGACCGCACCAAGCCGATCGTGGACGCACAGCACCCACCGCGGACCGCTCAAAGGTGACCATGGCCGCGTTGGCCCCTCCGCGACCGCACGCAATTTGCTCGCGGACCGCGCAAGAGGTTTCAGAGACCTGTCAAAATTTCTGAACCTGCAACATCTGATCTTTTTAAGCCTAAGGCATCTCGGAACCTACTCAAAAACTCACTCGAGCCCTCGAAACTCTAAACCAAGTATGCACACTACCTCAAAAATACCCTACGAACATATTCGTGTGATCAAATCACCCATATAACATCATGAACATCGAATTGAGCCTCAAGTTCAATGAAATTTCTCCAAAATTCCTTTTAAACATAAATTTCCCTATTAGGGTCCGGACCACGTCAAACGACGTCCGTTTTCAACCAAACTTTACAGAAAGTACTTAAATCATATATAAGACATGTACCGGGTGCCGAAACCAAAATACGGGCCCGATACCATAGTCTTCTAATCAAATTTCATTTCCAATTTTCTTAATTATTTCCAAAAAATAATTTCACACAAAAATTCATTTCTTGGGCTTGGGACCTCACAATTCGATTCCGGGCATATGACCAAGTCTCATATTTTCATACGGACCCTCCGGGACTATCAAATCACGGATCCGGGTCCGTTTACCCAAAATGTTGACCAATGTCAAATTTATTCATTTAATTATCAAAATTTAGCATTTTTCTCACAAAATCATATTTAAGCTTTTCGGCTATGCGCTCGGATTGCGCACACAAATCGAGGCAACCCTAAATGAGGTTTTCAAGGCCTCGAAAGCATAGAATGAATAATGAAACAAGTGATGACCCTTTGGGTCGTCACATTCTCCACTCTAAAACAACCGTTCGTCCTTGAATGGACAGAAGAAAGAAGTACCTGAGTTGGGAAAAAGATGAGGATAACGACTCCGCATATCAGACTCGGACTCCCAGGTCGATGCCTCAGGAGGCTAACCTCTCCACTGAGCCCGAACAGAAGGGAAACTCTTGGATCTCAACTGATGAACCTGCCGGTCTAGAATAGCTACCGGCTCCTCCTCATAAGACAAGTCCTTGTCCAACTAGACAGTGCTGAAATCTAACACGTGGGCTGGATCTTCGGGATACCTCCAAAGCATGGATACATGAAAAACTGGATGCACGACTGATAAGCTAGGTGGCAATGCAAGTCTATAAGCCACCTCTCCCACTCGATCAAGAATCTCAAACGAACCAATGAACCTAGGGCTAAGCTTGCCCTTCTTCCGGAATCTCATCACGCCCATCACAACCATAAATGCCACATCTCGAACCTTGCGGTCTGCATAACTCTTTTGCCTAGACTGAGCTGAACGAAGCCTATCCTGAATGATCTTGACCTTGTCCAAGGCCTCCTGAACCAAATCTGTACCCAACAACCGAGCCTCTCCTGGCTCAAACGATCCAACCAGAGACCGATACTGCCTACCATATAAAGCCTCCTAAGGAGCCATCTAGATGCTCGACTGGTAGCTGTTGTTGTAGGCAAACTCCTCTAAAGGCAAGAACTGATCCCACGAACCTCCAAAGTCAATAACACAAGCTCGAAGCATATCCTCTAGAATCTGAATAGTCCGCTCGGACTGACCGTCCCTTTTGGAATGAAATGATGTGCTCAAATCGACCCGTGTGCCCAATTCTCGCTGCACCGCTCTCCAGAAGCGCGAGGTAAACCGCGTACTCCGATCCAAAATGATTGACACGGGCACACCATGAAGGCGAACAATCTCCCGAATATAGATCTCATCAAACCTCTCAGAAGAATAGGAAACAACCACATGAATGAAATGCGCTGACTTGGTCAGCCTATCAACAATGACCCATATCGCATCAAACTTCTTCTGAGTCAGTGGAAGTCCAGTAACGAAGTTCATAGTGATCCGCTCCCACTTCCATTCGGGAAGCTCAATCCTCTGAAATAAACCACCAGGCATCTAATGCTCATACTTAACCTGCTGATAATTCAAACACCGAGCCACATATGCAACAATATCCTTCTTCATTCTACGCCACCAATAATACTTCCGTAAATCCTGAGACATCTTTGCGGTGCCCGGATGAATAGAGTACCGGGAACTATGGGCCTCCTCTAAGATCAACTCTCGAAGCCCATCCACATTGGGCACACAAACTCGTCCCTGCAATCTCAAGACTCCGCCCGCATCTAACGTAACCTGCCTGGCACCTCCTCACTGCACCGTGTCTCTAAGGACACACAAATGGGGATCATTAAACTACCGGTCACGGATATGCTCCAATAATGAAGAACGAGCGACCGTGAAAGCTAACACACGACTGGGCTAAGAAACATCCAGTCTCACGAACTGATTGGCCAAAGCCTGAACATCCAAAGCAAGCGGCCTCTAACTGACCAGAATATAAGCAAGACTGCCCATACTAGCTGAGTTCCTACTCAAGGCATCGGCGACCATATTGGCCTTTCCCCGGTGGTATAAGATAGTGACATCATAATCCTTCAATAACTCCAACCACCTCTTCTGCCTCAAATTTAACTCCTTCTGCTTGAACAAGTACTGAAGGCTCTTGTGATCAGTGAACACCTCACATGCCACGCCATACAAATAGTGCCTCCAAATCTTCAATGTGTGAACAATGGCTGCCAACTCCAAATCATGTACCGGGTAGTTCTTCTCATGAATCTTTAACTGCCTCGAAGCATAGGCAATGGCCTTTCCATCCTGCACCAAGCCCAATACGGGAAGCATCATAATAGACTGTACAAGGCCTTGAACCTGTGGGCAAAACTAATACTAGTGTCGTAGTCAGAGCTGTCATGAGCTTCTGAAAACTCGCTTCACACTCGTCCGACCATCTGAACTGGGCACGCTTCTAGGTCAACCTGGTCATCAGGGCTGCGATAGATGAGAACCCCTCCACGAACCGACGATAGTAGCCTGCCAACCCTAAGAAACTCCGAATCTCTGTAGTTAATGCTAGTCTAGGTTAGTTCTTGACTGCCTCAATCTTCTTCGAGTCCACCTGAATACCCTCCGCTGATACAACGTGACCCAGAAATGCAACTGAAGTCCGCCAGAACTCACACTTGGAGAACTTGGCATACAACTGACTATCCCTCAGAGTCTGAAGAACCACTCTAAGGTGCTGCTCGTGCTCCTCCTGGCTGCGGGATATATCAATATATCATCAATAAAGACTATCACGAACAAGTCTAAATAAGGCCTAAACACTCGGTTCATCAACTCCATAAACGCTGCTGGGGCATTGGTCAATCCAAATGACATGACCAAGAACTCATAATGCCCGAGTGCAAAAAGTAGTCTTAGGGACATTGGATGCCCTAATCCTCAACTGATGGTAGCTAGATCGCAAGTCAATCTTGGAAAATACCCTGGCACCCTGAAGCTAGTCGAACAAATCATCAATCCTCGGCAGTGGATAATTATTCTTGATCGTTACCTTGTTCAATTTGCGGTAATCAATACACATTCTCATTGACCCATCCTTCTTCTTGAAAAATAACACCGGCGCACCCCAAGGTGAGACACTGGATCTAATGAAACCCTTTTCAAGCAAATCCTGCAACTATTCCTTTAACTATTTTAACTCCAGCGGGGCCATGCAATATGGTAGAATAGAAATAGGCTATGTGCCTGGAACCAAATCAATGCAGAAATCAATATCCCTGTCGGGTAGCATACCCGGCAGGTCTGAAGGAAAGACATCAGGGAACTCACAAATAATGGGCACAGAATCGATAGAGGGAACCTCAGCACTGGAATCCCGAACATAAGTTAAATAGGCTAAAAACCCCTTCTCCACCATAAGCCGAGCCTTCACATACGATATAACACTGCAGGAAGAATGATCAGGAGTCCCTGTCCACTCTAAACGAGGCATACCCGATAAAGCTAAGGTCACAATCTTAGCATGGCAGTCCAAGATAGTGTGATAGGGTGATAAACAATCCATCCCTAATATAATATCAAGGTCGACCATATCTAAAAGCAATAGATCTACACGAGTCTCCAGACCCCCAATCACCACAACACAAGAGCGATGGGCTCGATCGACCACGATGAATCACCCACCAGCGTAGACACATAAATAGGAATACCCAATACATCACTAGGCATGATCAAATACAGGGAAAAATAGGATGACACATACGAATACGTAGACTGCGGATCAAACAACACTGAAGCATCTCTATCACAAACCAAAACCGTATCTGTAATGACCGCATCTGAAGCCTCTACCTTGGGCCTGGCCTGAAGAGTATAACATCGAGGCTGGGCCCCACCACTCTGGTCTACCTCTCTGGGATGGCCTGCTACTAGCTGGACTCTACCTCTGGCAGTCTGAGCTCCACCTCTATGACCTCTACCTCCACCTCTAGTACCTCTACCCCCGCCTCTAGATGGCTGGGCGGCCTGTGGAACATATGGTGCCTGAATCATAGGACAGGGACCCTGCTGCTGAGAACTGCTTGAAGCTCGAGGAAAATACCTACCAATATGCCTCGTGTCGCCACAAGTAAAACAATCCCTCAACGGACGGCCCTGGAAACTCTGAAGCGGCGATGCACCGATAGGTGCTGATGGTGCACTGCAAGGCTGCTAATCAGAATAATGCAACTGAGAACCACGACCACCTGAAGTGCCATGGGAGACCCGAATAGCTGACTGAAAGTGCCTAGAAGGCTGACCTCTATCATACAAATCTCTGCCTCCAGACGAGGCACCACTGAATTGGCCTGACTGATGGGGTCTCTTGTCTGCTCTATGACCACCCCCCTGTGACAATACCATCTCAATCCTCCAGGCCACATTGTCCGCCTCCTGAAAAGATATCTCACTACCAGCCTCTCTAGCCATCTGGAGACGAATAGGCTGAATGAGTCTATCAATAAACTGTCTCACTCTCTCCCTCTCAGTGGGAAGTATAACAAGGGCATGGCGAGCCAAATGAATAAACCTGGTCTCGTACTGGATGACTGTCATGGATCCCTGATGGAGATGCTCTAACTTCCTCCGATAGGCCTCTCGCTGTGTAATAGGGAGAAACATCTCCAGAAATAGATGTGTGAATTGCTTCCAGGTCAAGGCTGGAGACCGTGCTGGTCTAGCTAAACGAAAATCCCTCCACCAAGTCTTGGCGGATCCAGATAGGCAAAATGAAGCAACAAAATCAACTCCAGTGGTCTCAACAATGCCCATGTTCCGAAGAACCTCGTGGTAGCTATATAAGAAATCCTGGGGATCCTCAGAAGAAGCGCCGCTACGTAGTAGTGAAAAGCTTGGTAAACATATCCAATCTCCATAAAGCATCGGCAGACATGGCTGCCCCCTCACCGGCCTGGGCTACCACACCCGGCTGAGCTGCTCCAACTGGCTGCTGGAGCCTGAACCTGGGGAGCTACCTGCTCCAGAGTATGAGTAGCAGGAGTCTGGGCTCCTCCCCCAGCCTGAGAAGTGGCTGGTGCTACAGGAAGCAATCCTACTCGGGTGACACTCTCCATGAGGCCCACCAATCAGACCAAAGCATCCTGAAGAACTGGGGTGGCAATAAGCCCATCTGGGACCTAAGCTGGGCCCACCGGAACTGCTGGGGCTGGAACCTCCTCCTCAAAATCAACATAAGGCTTTGATGTTGGTGCCGCTTCTCGGGGCTGAGCTCTGCCCTTACCTCGGCCTCTAGCACGGCCTCGTCCTCGCCCTCTAGCACGGCCTCTTCCTCGCCCTTTGCCCCTAGAGGGAGTTGCCTGGGGCTGAAACTACTGATCAGTAGATGAGGAAGCACGTCTTCTCGCCATCTGCGAGAGAACAGAGTAGAAATTCAATTAGCGTTGAGAAACCAAACCGAACGAAAAGAAAGAACAAATGTGAAACTTTTCCTAGCTCGGTAGCCTCTGGGGGATAAATACAGACGTCTCAGTACCAATCTCTCAGACTCTACTAAACTTGTCCATGAGTTATGAGACCTATGTAACCTAGAGCTCTAATACCAACTTGTCACGACCCAAATTTTCCACCTTCGAGAGTCGTGATGGCGCCTACTAATGGGAGCTAGGCAAGCCAAGTTTAATTACTTTTTTTTATTAACAACCTGATTCTCTTTAACAATTATCGGTAACAATATAAAAGCAATGGAATTAATTAAGTAAGCGGAAGTCTTAAATTAAAGAAAACTGAATAGAAATGCAAAAAATTCAACATAATCCTCTACCCAAGACTGGTGTCACAACACTCACGAACTACTAAGAGTACTAAATACAATGTCTGAAAAATGTAACTGTTTGTCTCGAGTACAAGGAGATAAAAAAATATAATAAACGATAAAGGAGACGCCGGGCCTGCGGACGCCTGCAAGGCTACCTCGTTATCTCACTGGACTGAAGGTTGGCTCCCTTGCTACCGCTACTGCTGTCCAGAACCTGGATCTGTGCAAAAGAGCACAAAGCGTAGTATCAACATAACCGATCCCATGTGCTGGTACGTGTCTGGCCTAACCCCGACAAGGTAGTGACGAGGCTAGGACCAGACTCTAGATAAACCTATGTAAATATATATACAAGTACAACGGAGAAACAACAAGAATAAACAATTTAAGCGGGGAAAGGGAACATATTTCAGGGGTAACAGATAGAAATAAAGTATTAGGAATAATAGAGCATACATCTATAGTGCAGCTTCTAACACAAAATAAAGAAATAAGACAACTTTCATATTCAACTCATCTTGTTCCAGGCGTGCAACCCGATCCCATTCCTCAATATCTCGTGGTAGGCGTGCCACCCGCTCCCATTTCAATATCACTTGTGGTAGGCCTACCACCTGCTCACTTTTCAATATCACTTGTGGTAGGCGTACCACATGCTCCCATTTCAATATCATCTGTGATAGGCATACCACCCGCTCCCTGTTTAATATCACTTGTGGTAGGCGTACCACCCGCTCCCTTTTCAATATCACTTGTGGTTGGCATACCACCCGCTCCCTTTACCTTCAACACCATACACAATACAATCCCGGCAAGGGAACAATCAAATTAATAACTTCTCGGCAAGGGAATAATCAAATTAATAATCTTCCCAGCCAGGGAAATAATAACAACAAGTCAAACATCCCGACAAGGAGAGTCCTCTATAACCAGTCCTATTAACCTTCTGCTTGGCACAACTAATGCCAATATTCAGTGACAATTTTCATAGGATCAATCAAGGATACACAATTATCAAATTAAGACTCACGATCATGCTCGACACCAATGCATGGATACTCGTCACCATTCCCAAACGTTGTACTCAATACAAAACAAGTAGCAATTATGACTCAACTCCTAATCCCTCAAGCTAGGGTTAGAACGAACACTTACCTCGATGCTTTGAACCTAACTCAAGCCTCAACTATAGCTTTACCCCGTGATTCCACCTCCAATCCGCTCGAATCTAGTCACACGCCACTTACTCAATACATGCTAAATGAATCAACCTCAATGCATGAAAATAAATTTCCTAAAGTTTTTCCCCAAAAATTCCAAAATCTCCCCCGGGCCCACATGGTCAAAACCCGAGGTTCGAATAAAAAACCGGTTACCCATTCCCCCCACGAACCCAAATATATAATTTATTTTTAAATTGGACCTCAAATTGAGGTCCAAATCCCCAATTTTAGAAAAACCTAAGTCCTACCCAAAACACCCAATTTCCCCATGAAAATCTTTGATTTGAATTTGAAATCATGTTAAAAGATGTTAAGAAGTGAAGAAAATGAGTTAGAAATCACTTACCAATCGTTTTGGAGAAGAAAAGTTGTTTGGAAAATCGCCTCTTATGTTTTTGGGGTTTTGAAAAGTGTAAAATAACTGAAATTCACGTGTATTTATACCCTTTGAAGTTCCCTGTGCAGACAGTGCAAAAAGGACCGCGGCCGCTCCAAAGCTAGCCTATAATTATACAAACCTATTAATATACGCTCGAATACTCATTTTAATCCAATTTATAATAATTTCTAACCCCGATCGAAAAGTCAATAAAAATTAATCTTGGGCCCACTGCCCGTATTCTGAAATTTTTCGAAAATAAAGTTTACCCATACCTTACGAACTCAAATATATAATTTACTCTCAATTTCATGTCCAAAATCATGGTGTGATGACCCGAAAGATCATCTCGTGTTTTAGAACCCATTTCGGGGTTTTGAGGCCTTCAAAACCTCATCTTATTTCTCCCCGATTTGCATACGCAGTCCGGACACATTTTCAGACATCCTTTATGTGAAAATTTGAGAAAATAATAAGTTTTTCCTTTAAAAGTTGATTTTAGTTTACTTCGGTCAACATTTTGAATAAATGAACCCGGACCCATATTTTGACGGTCCCAGAGGGTTCATAGTAAAATGGTTGGTACCAGTATCCGTCAACAGGTGGATGAACGGGATAACGGCTTGAG
>MU701621.1:3972-71153 GCA_026770625.1 Nicotiana glauca | reverse complement strand
TAAAAAAAACCCTTAAAAACCCAGGCCCAAAGAGCCACCCGAGCCCAACCCATTTTTGCCCTTGTTAATATCGGAAGAAGCTCATTAGATAGAGACACAGAAAAATCGTATCTCTATCATCTCCTTCACTGAACCGAGCTTGAAGGCTATAAGGCGATGAAGACGAAGAGATTTTGCCAGAGATTGCAGAGGAGTTTTGGAGAGGAAAAATCGAAGAGAAAGGTCAGAGAAAGTTAGGGTTGAGTGTTGTGAGATTTGAGCGAATTTTCCTTCTGATTTTGCTGAAATTTTGTGTAATAATATTTGAATTTCGAAGATTATAATTCATTTTTGGATTCTGGAACTCGAAGTGAATCTCTTGCTGATATTTTAGCTTTTACAGGTTCCTTTCATTCCCTGTGCGAATTTATTGAATTAAATCCTTCTTTACTGCTGATATTTTTTTTCAAATCATGTTTGGATGTAAACGTTGTTTAAATTTGTTTCCTGTGTGGTTTTATCGGATGATTCTTCTCAGCGTTTGATTACTTTTGTTCGTTCAGTTCATATAATACTCATGTCGATCTGTTCTGCTGAGTTGATTGCTCTGTTCTATCATTTTGCTCGATTTTTTATTTAGATTAGTATTTTGATTTTATCTCACTTCATAGATATTAAGGGAAAACTTCAGTTGGTTTTTAACTTCAGTTTTGAATTCAAACATGAATTATATGAGAGCTATTCCAATAGCTCTGTTTATCTTCAAAAATTAGAAGTTGAGTTGAAACAGATCATTAGAGAGTTGTTGTTAAGTTTCGATCCGAGATTGTGGTCGATCTGTCGAATCTTCTCTGAATGGTTGATATCATGGTCTACTCGTTTTTTTGTTAACTTCTGTTTAATGTGTAAATCAATTAGCCTTCTTGTTTCATGCTAAAGTGAATTTTAATCTTCACATTGTAAGAATGATGCATCTGTTGCGTTCATGAGCATGCTCTTTAGAATAGTTTTGTTTACCTTCAAAGTTTGTACTTGAAATAGGTTGGTTAATAGTTGAGTTTGATCTTCAAAAACATGTGCTATGTTCATTGTTGTTAAATATTGGTCTAAGGTGACAACTAGACTGTTTCACTGTTTAAGTATGTGCAAATTGGCTATATTTTCCTTCTCTTATTGAAATGTACCAGCCTTTTCATCACTATGAGAGTTCTACTCCTCCAAGTTGTGAAAAGGCTAGTTAGAGCATCAATTTCAGTCGATAGCGAGCAATATTTGGACTATTGACTCTGATAAGAGTCAGCCCTGTTTTTGTAGCTGTCTAGGCAGCTTGATTACACAATTTTAAGTGCAAAATTATGCACTGATTGACTTGTAGCAGCTCTGTGTACTAATAATTCATGTGTTCTGCTTGGTTTTGTGATCGCTAACTAGTCAAAAGGAATCTGCCGGGGTGAGTTTGTTTTGATAGGTTCATCGTTGGTTAGGAGTTTTTAGATTAGTTTTATTTTGTTAATTTGAGATATAAATGATGCATCTAAATCATATTGTTGTCCTATGGCCCTTATGTATTAATCAGTTCATTGGGCAGTCCTATTTGTTGCCTTGGAATGTTTTGGAGTAAGATTGTAACATCTAGAGGGTAATTTGAGCTATGTGCTTCTCTGATTCTGATGTGCTTCAGCATACTCATGTAGTACTAGTATTACCATGAATTTGAAATTGGAGTAATCTTGCAAAAATATGGATTTCAAGGGATGTAAAAGGCACCAGCTACGTTTAGTTTATGATTAGATTTGGTAACTATATGTCTTCGTATTTCACATTTTTTCCTTCTCCCTAAGCTTCTGCATATAACCTGCTCTAAATTCTCATGTTGCTCACTTTGGTATAAGATAATAACATAGATGAATTCATTTCTTTTGATATTGAGTAGTTGTAATCCATAGCTGGTTGTTTAGTTAAATTGTGTTCCTTTCTTATAGTCAAAGCAGCACTTTCTTTTTATTCTGGGCCAGTGCTTCAATGGTTATTTGCTATCTGCATATTTCCACATTATGTGCTTCTTCTGTCTTGGTTCACGTCTTGTCCTATTTCACAAATTCACATTACTTATTCTTCTTGCAATCAGGCTGTTAAATTGGGCTTAAGGTGGAGCCCAATTATTGTCGTTTTGAGCGTACTAAAATGGGTAGCCAAACGTTGAGATTTGGACTGATCCAACCATTTCACAATATAATAGGGTTGGTCCGTCACTAATTTAGCGTTTTATCGAATTATTAGTTTGGGTCTGACCTAATATAAATAGGAGTATAGGGAATTAATTCGCGAATATAAAAATGGGTCTCGAATTAGGTAGCGGGTTCAAGCTAAAAGGGTCTTCCCTTTTGTTTGAATTTGGACTTGAATTCGAGGCCCGAAATTATTCGTAAATTAGCTATCCTTTAGATACAAATGATGAATAGAAAATTTTAGCTTTCTTTAGGATGACCTTTTAATAATAAAAATAAGACGAGCCTCGCCAAACCAAATACAAATTGCGGGGCCCTCATTATTTGTTTAATCAAAAATACTTAGAGATTCGGGACGGGCCATTTAGAAAAATTCATGGCCTTCCCAAAAGATAACAACACGTTAGTCTCTTTAGACGCGATTTTAATAAAATTACATTCCTAAACTCGGGTGTGCATTTCATGCAACCCAAATCCAAATCCTAAAACGTTGAATAAGAATGTATCGAGGATCCGGGTGCATTTCATGTGACGTGATCCGAAAATACGTTCTTAAACGACGTTCACTTTCTTAAAATAAAATAATTTGATAAAAAGCGGTAATTAATTCTAAAAATGCACAAATAGGACAATACGTATTAAAATAAAATATTTTAGCCAAATATGACAGTTGAGAGACCGTGCTAGAACCACAGAATCCGAGAATACCTAACACCTTCTCCCGGGTTAACAGAATTCCTTACTCAGGTTTCTGGTTCGCGACTATTAAACAGAGTCAAACCCTTTCCTCGATTCGGGATTCAAACGGTGACTTGGGACACCATAAATCTCCCAAGTGGCGACTCTGATTTCTTAAATAAAAAAGAATCCTGTTTCGATTGTCCTTAAAATGGAAAAAACTCCTTTATTACTATATCTCTTCCCGGGGTGTAGTAAGGGCCGATAAAATATTTCTTCGGAAAAAGGAGGTGTGACAAAGATGCCGTCTTTGAGATGGTGGCTCGAAAGAGGAGTGCCGAGGTCCCAAAGGCCGCTGAGCCGGTGATGACAGAAAAAGTTCAGCCTCGGACCGAGGAGATCTCAGAAGGTGGCCCGAGCAAAGTCCCTGAGTCATCGGAGGCCGAAGATGCCCCCCATCATGATAGGAAAATGGTGGATGTACCTGAAAGGTCAAGTTCTGAGTCCTTTCAAAATGAAGAGAATGCCTCTAGTGACTCACTTGGGGCAATAAATGTTGATGATTTGCCGCTCCTCCCCACATTTCCCGGGGAAGGGGGTGGGGGGATTTAGGAAGCCCAAGGCAATGGATACCGCCGATGTGGGAACGACCCATGAAGGGAAGGACCTTTTCCATGGTTGCTTCACTGAAGTCAAAGATGCTTTCGATCTAGGCGATGCATCGAGTATCTTTGATGAGGCCCATCGACTTTTGAGTCAGGTAAGCCTTAGCTTCCTTTATCAATATTATTTTTGTTTTTATTTCCTCTTGTCTGAATTCCTTTCTTTCTTCATAGGCCTTGATGCTCCATCCGGAAGCATTTTCTACATACTAGGCAAAGCTGAACCGGTGTGAGGCCGATCTCAAAAAGATTACAGATGAGAGAGATGCCCTAAAGCTTCTCATTGGGCAAAGGGAAAAGGAGATTAAGGACCTCCGAGTTTAATTGGCAACAACTCATAAAGGGTAAACCTACCTGATTGAGTAGGTAATGTAAATTTTTGGAATCTCGTTATGTTAATCTAGAAATGATGACTAACACTCCAATCTTACAGGTTCAACAAAGGGCTGAAAAGATCGAGCAGATTCGTGAGGGGGCCAAGATGAAGGAGGCGGAGACTTTGAGATGGAAACAAAATATGGAT
Source organism: Nicotiana glauca (assembly GCA_026770625.1). Classification (NCBI taxonomy): domain Eukaryota; kingdom Viridiplantae; phylum Streptophyta; class Magnoliopsida; order Solanales; family Solanaceae; genus Nicotiana; species Nicotiana glauca. The sequence goes on along the minus strand of MU701621.1, from coordinate 67,083 downwards.
CACATTGCCTTAGAAAAAAGAGGCTGCTCAAGCTCAACTATCATCGGCTGCCGAGCTTGCAAAGGCTACATCTGAGGAAAGGCCATATCTGATGCGGAGGTGGTCATGGCCATTTACCGAGCTGATACTGAAGCTTCTCATGCTCGAGCAAAGGAAATCTCCAATGCCACTCGGGCCCGAGCATTCTGCGTTGCCCAACATGCCAAATGCCATTCTCGAAGAGAGACTCTCAAGGAGATTCATGCTCGTGGGTTTGACCTTGCTTTCGAGATTGAGAGTGCGAAAGTACTCAAGGCCGAAGCTAGAGCGCTACTTTCTTCTGATGACGATGACTCCAAGAGTGCGATTGGATCGGAGAGTGGAGAAGATGAAAATAAGGCTCCCAGGAAGATTAGGCACTTAGAATTCATTTTTCCTTTTTTGGATTTTTTGTGTAGGACCATGAGTGGTCTTTATAAATATTTTTACATATATGAAAGAAGCATCTTCTTTCCAATTTGTATCCAATTCCTTTTTTGTAAGAACTTTGTTTTACTTTTGCCTTATGACAATTCTGTTGTACTTTATAACTTGCGAGAATTTTGACTCACTTCATTGTCTTGTGAAAATTTTGTCGAAGTTAGATTAGTATAGTCTCTATAATCAAGGGAGTACTTGTTCAAAATCGGAGTACAAAAGCCCTTAGGTTCCGGTTGAGCGAAGGTGAATCCCCAAACTCAACAAAATAATAGCCCTTAGGCTCTTGAATCGGGCTGATATGGCCTTTTAAAAAAGGGGCTTTTCCCCTTTTTTGTCTTAAAAGGTTTAATCATATAAAAATTTGTTATCCCTTAGCTCGAGATAAAACTATACCCATTAGGATTGAGTGTTATCGAAAAACTTTGTTATGCCTTAGCATAAGTTTATTCGAGAGTTCGAACTATTTGGTATCTCTTAAGGTTTTCGAGGGTTGATGTTTTCGAAACCCTATGTAAATTTTTCGAGGGTAGCCCTCTTTAATGGATTTCATGAAAATATTAGAAGGCCTATTTGATTATGGAATTCGAACGTTTCTGAATCATATTATTTTAGCCGTAGCCTTTAACTTGAGATTTGCTATTTGGGCTTGTTTCTCGATTATACTTTGAACTTGTTCAAAGTGTTAGTCCTGAGTGGGGTGGCCGTGGAACTGAGGATTGCCTTTTTAAGGTCTTATGATCTCGGAGCTCAATAATTCGAACATGTCAATTTTTTGACGACCGTCCCTGAATATAGGGTTGATAGCTCGAGCTTTTGTTGTAATCGACACTTGATCCGACTTCCGCAATAGATCATAAGTAAATTAGAAATTTCACTAAGGCATGGAACATCTGGTAAGGAAAAAAATACTTCTTTCCATAAATCTTTTATGCGCACATGTTTTGCCATCGGGGCTCAAATAATCTACAAGGACACTGTTCATTTGACCGTTTGGCCCTTTACAAAATTTTACCTATCGAGACTTGCTGATATGGAGTAGTTTCCTTAAGGGCATAATATCCGAGAGTGGTTACATTCGAGTCTAATGCCCCCCAGTATTTGAGGTTGATTATAAAGAAGCCTCGAATACTTTTGAATCATCCCCAGGTAGTACAAATAATTGTTGCCTTGTTAAAGACCTCGTCGAGAAAACCGATTTGGGTCAAAAGCTGATTTAAGGGAAAAAGAGTGCAACACGTGCTTTAAAACTTGAGGTCTTTGTGTTGAAGAATTTCTAGAAGTCTTTGATCGAACACCTGCAATAAGTTAGTATCAAATATAAATAAAAAAGGAGAAAACCATACCTTAGCAATAATATCATTTGAGGAGTGATATGTTCCAATTATTTGACAAATGTTCGCTGTTCGTTGTGCCAAGTTTGTAAGACCCTTTTTCGATGATGTTGAGGACTTGAAACGGTCCTCCCAATTTGGACCGAGCTTTCCCTTGTTTGGGTCTCAAGTGTTGATCGTAACTTTTCTCAGAACAAAGTCCCCTATTTTGAGTGTCGAAGATTGGCTCTTCGATTGTAATATCTTTCGATTCGTTGTTTTTGAGTGGCCATCCGAACGAGGGCAGCCTCCCGTTTCTCATCTAGCAATTCGATATTTGTGTTCATAGCCTTGTGATTTGATTCTTCGGTTGTGTATCAAAACCTTACGTTTGGTTCCCCAACTTCGACCGGGATCAGAGCTTCGGCGCCATATGCTAACGAGAATGGCGTTACCCCTGTACTGGATTTTATCGTTGTCCAATATGCCCAGAGGACTTCTGATAAAATTTTTCTCCATTTCCTCTTAGCGTCGTTCAACCTTTTCTTTAGGTTCTGAATGATGGTCTTATTTGTTAATTCAGCCTGTCCGTTCCCACTAGGATGATACGATGTATATAATATCCTTTTTATTTTGTGATCCTCGAGGAACTTCGTTATTTTACTGCCGATAAATTATTTTCCATAGTCACATACTTTCTCGGCAGGTATCCCGAATCGACATATAATGTGATACTAGATGAAGTCTATAACTTCTTTCTCTTTGACTTTCTTGAAAACTTGTGCTTAAACCCACTTAGTGAAATAGTCAGTCATATATAAAATAAACTTAGCTTTACTTGGGGACGATGGCAGAGGGCGGACGATATCCATTCCCCATTTCATGAATGTCCATGGGGATAAGACTAAATGAAGCTGCTCCCCGAGCTGATGGATCATCGGTGCATGTCTTTGGCATTTGTTGCATTTTTGAACGAACTCCTTAGTATCTTTTTCCATACTGTCCCAATAATACCCTACTCTGATGACTTTGTGAACCAGTGATTTGGCACTGAAATGGTTCCTACGTGAATTTCTCGCAGGACATAGTCAGTGTCTCCCTGTCACGACCCCAACCCCGGTTGTGATGGCGCCCAACACAATGCTAGGCAAACCCGACCAATTCAACACTCTCAATCCCTTTCTTTAAAATTCAATACCTATTAACAAAATTAAATTACCAAATTAATATGAATAGAAGTCTTAAATAGAAGATGAAATGTGCGGAAACCACAATAATAATAATCTATACAATGGCCCACCGATCCGGTGTCACAAGTCAAGAGCCTCTTTTACATGAATTCAATAGTCTAAAATGCAGAAAAGGTAAAGAAAGATAGCGGGAGAAATCGGGTCTGCGGACACCATGCAGCAACCTCAATAACTTCGGTGCAATCTGAACCGTAGGATAAATCGCACTACACCTCAGGAACACCTGGATCTGCACACACGGTGCAGGGAGTAATGTGAGTACTCCGACCCAGTGAGTAATAATAATAGATAATGACTGACAGTATGAAATCACATAAAGGCGCTAAGCAGTTCTATATCAAAGAAGTAAAGCCATTTAAACAACAGATAATGAAGAAGTCATGTGAAATTCCTTAAAACCAGGTAGAAAAGGTAACTTAACCAATATTAATCAAGTATAAAATCCACTCTTCGAGCATATTGTTCATTTATTCATTACTTTTCCTCAGTACTCACTCATATACTATTCGCAATAACCGGAATCATAAATATACTGTTGCGGCGTGCAGCCCAATCCGTATATCGCTGTGGTGAACAACCCGATCTATAACAATAGTCGGATGCGCTCACTGGGGGTTTGTACACTCCGGAGGGGCTCCTATAACCCAAGCTCTATATTGATGCGGCACACAGCCCAACCCATATATATATATATATATATATATATATATATATATATATATATATATATATATATATATATATATATACTTTTGCTGCGGCGTGCAGCCCGATCCATATAAATATATTGCAGTGGCGTGCAGCCTGATCCATAACATATAAAACATCCTCACTGTTGGGTTCTCAACCCCTCTCAGTCAATATAAACACAGTCTCTCAGGCACACTAATATAAGATAGGGATCTCAGCCCACATATTTCTTTCATTTAGGATTAGCATAAAATCAACAACCAGTTCATATTGTGTTAAACAGTTAGAAACATGTCTGGTGGTATGATTTTTAACAAGTAAAGTAAGGATAATCAGTAAAAATGCCCCTAAGGGTTCTACAGGTCACCACAAGGCCTCAGACATGGCAACTAGCCCAGATCATAATGATAATAATTAAATCTCGGTCAAAATACGGTAAAAATCACCAATCGGGATGTACCAAATCACAGTACCTAGTAGTAAAGAACCCCACGCTCATCATACAACATGTGTCTCTCCTCAATATAGCACTACGTTGTGTAAATCCGGTGTTTCAAACCCTTAGGGCATCATTTATAATCATTACTCACCTCAAGCCAGCCAAACTCTAGCTCGCTATGACCTTGCCTCTCAAATCGGCCTCCTTGTGCGTCGAATCTGATCAAAACCACAACGAATACGTCACAATATGCTAAGGAAACAATACCCAATCGAAAACAATAAAAAATATCAAAAATCTCAAAATTAGCAAAACCCGAGACCCGGGTCCACTTCTCGAAATTCAGAAATTTTTTCATCACTAGACTCCTTATCTCCCCACGAGTTTATACATATCAAAAACACAAGAATCGGAGTTCAATTGACCTTTCAAATCCTAAATTTTTGCTCTCTTAAGTTCAAGCCCTAAACTACCATTTTTTGTCCATTACTTCCTTAAATTATCAGTCCTAATTCATGAAATAGCAGCATATAATCGTATTTTGGGTCCAAAAATGAAGCTCCTAGATATCCCTCTTTAAAATCGCCTACAATCATCCAAGTCTGAAGTTAGAAATGATAAACCCTTAAAAATTCGCGAAGAAGAACTTAAATACCTTCTGCCCAGGTAAAACCGCATCTGTGGTCCAAAATTCACTTCTACGGTACCGCTCCTGCGGTTTATTCTCCGCATCTGCGGAACTTCATTAAATCCCGCCTGGCCGCATCTACGGTCCAATAGCTGCATCTGCGGCTCTGTAGGTACGACTCCCTATCCGCATCTATGGTCCCTACCTGTCTTGCCTTTCCCGCTTCTACGACCATCCGCACCGCATCTGCGATACCGCAGATATGGCTCGTCGTCTGCTTCTGTGGAAATAGCTGCCTAGACCAAACTCGCACTTGCGGCCTGCGAGACCACACCTGTTGTCCCCTTTCTGCAGGTGCGGAAATAACAGCAACAACAGAATTTGCTGCAATAACACAAGTCCAAATTCTTCCTGTTAGGTATACGAAATCACCCTGAGGCCCTCGGGACCTCATCCAAAAGCACCAACACCTCCCAAAACCTCATTCCAACTTGTTCCAATCATCAAAACACCTCAAACAATGCCAAAACCATCAAATTACATCGGATTCAAGCCTAAATTCTTTTAAAACTTCCGAAACACGCATTTGATCAAAAACCCGATCAAATCACCTCCAAATGACCTGAAATTTTACACACACATCCTAAATCAGATAACGTAACTATAGCATCTCTCGAAATCCCATTCCGACCCTCGGATCAAAATCTCACATATCAACCGGAGTTCGCCAAATACCAACTTCGCCAATTCAAGCCTAATTCTACACCGGACCTCCAAAACCACTTCCGATCACACTCCTAAGTCACAAATCATCCCCCAAAGCTAACCAAATCATCGAAATTCGCATCCGAGCCCTCTAACTCATAAGTCCACATCCAGTTGCCTTTTCCAACTCAAGCCTTATTAAAAGAGACTAAGTGTCTCATTTCCTACTATAATCACTCCAAACCAACTCGATCACACAAGACACTGATAATGAACCCTAAAGAAGAAGAAAAATGGGGGAAACGGAGAGGTAACTCATGAGACGACGGGTCAGGTTGTCACATCCTCCTCAACTTAAACAAACGCACATCCTCGAACGAGTCAAGAAACATACCTGAAGCCTCAAATAGGTGAGGGTATCTTCTCCACATCTCCCACTTGGTCTCCAAGGTAGTCTCCTCCACGGGCCGACCTCTCTACTGCACCTTCACTGAAGCAACATCCTTTGACCTCAACTTCCGAACTTGACGATCCAAAATGGCTGCTGGCTCTACATCATAAGTAAAATCACCCTCCAACTGAACCATACTGATATCTAGAACATGGGACGGGTCTCCAATATACTTCTGGAGCATAGAAACATGAAAAACTGGATGCACGCTCGACAAGCTAGGTGGCAAGGCAAGCTCATAAGCCACCTCCCCAATCCTCCGGAGTACCTCAAAAGGCCCAATGAACCACGAACCCAATTTCCATTTATTTCCGAATCTCATAACACCCTTTGTGTGTGAAACCTTCAATAGGACCTTCTCACCAACCATGTAGGATACATATTGAACCTTCCTGTCTGCATAACTCTTCTGTCTCGAATGTGCTATACGGAGTCTCTCCTGAATCACCTTCACCTTTTCTAATGTATCCTGGACCAAATCTGTCCCCAATAGACTAGCCTCATCGGGCTCGAACTGACCAATTGGAGATCTACACTGCCTCCCATACAAAGCCTCATACGGAGCCACCTGAATGCTTGACTGGTAGCTGTTGTTGTAGGAAAACTACGCAAGCGGTAGAAACTGATACCATGACCCTCCGAAGTCAATAACACAGGCGCGTAGCATATCCTCTAATATCTGAATGGTGCGCTTGGACTGCCTGTCCGTCTGAGGGTGAAAGGTTGTGCTCAACTGTACCTGAGTACCTAACTCTCGCTGAACAGTCTGCCAAAACTGCGAAGTAAACTGAGTGCCCCGATCTGATATAATGGAAACTGGGACACCATGCAACCAAACAACCTCCCAAATATAAATCTCTGCCATCCGCTCTGAAGAATAAGTAGTACAAATAGGAATGAAGTGCGCAGACTTGGTCGGCCTGTCTACAATCACCCAAATAACATCGAATTTCTTCAAAGTTCGTGGGACTCCGGTAACAAAATCCATGGTGATCCTCTCCCACTTCCACTCGGGAATAACCATCTGTTGATACAAGCTACCCGGTCTCTGATGTTCATATTTCACATGCTGACAATTGATACACCGAGCTACAAACTCCACAATATCTTTCTTCATCCTCTGCCACCAATAGTGCTGTTTAAGATTCTGATACATCTTCGCGACACCCGGATGAATGGAATACCGCGAGCTATGGGCCTCCTCCAATATCAATTCCCGAAGCCCATCCATATTGGGCACGCAAATCTGGCCCTGCATCCTCAACACACCATCATCACCAATGGTCACGTCTCTGGCATCATCGTGGTGAATCCTGTCCTTAAGGACAAGAAAATACGGATCATATACTAGTGCTCTCAGATGTGGTCATATAAAGAAGACCGAGAAACCATACAAGCCAACACCCGATTGGGTTCCGAAATATCTATTCTCACAAACCGATTGGCCAAGGCCTGAACATCAATTGTAAATGGCCTCTCCTCAACTGGAATGTACGCCAAGCTCCCCATACTCATTGCCTTTCGGCTCAAAGCATCTTCCACTACATTGGCCTTCCCCGAATGATACCGAATAACAATATCATAATCCTTCAGTAACTCTAGCCACCACCGCTACCTCAAATTAAGATCCTTCTGCTTGAACAAATGCCATCGGTGAATACCTCACAAGATACACCATACAAGTAATGCCTCCAAATCTTCAATGCATGAACTATGGCGGCCAACTCCAAATCATGAACAGGGTAGTTCTTCTCGTGGAGCTTTAACTGACGAGAAACATAAGCAATTACTCTACCCTCCTGCATCAATATTCAACCAATCCCAACTCACGAAGCATCATAATATACGGTATATGAACCCGAAGCTAATGGCAAAACTAGTACTGGAGCTGCGGTCAAAGCTGTCTTGAGCTTCTGATAGCTCTTCTCACACTCGTCCGACCATACAAATGAAGCACCTATCTAAATCAACTTGGTCAAGGGCGATGCAATGGAGGAAAACCCCTGAACAAACCGGCGATAATAGCATGCCAACCCAAGAAAACTACAGATCTCTGTGGCTGAGGACGGTCTAGGCCAACTCTGAACCACCTCTATCTTCTTCGGGTCAACCTGAATACCCTTACTGGACCCCACGTGTCCTAAGAAAGACACTGAACTGAACCAAAACTCACACTTGAAGAACTTTGCATAAAGCTTCTCCTCTCGCAATCTCTGCAATACAACTTGCAAATGCTCCACGTGCTCCATCTGACTATGAGAGTACACTAGAATATCATAAATGAAAACAATAATGAAGGAATCCAGATAAGGCTGAAATACACTGTTCATCAAATGCATGAACGTTGTAGGGGCATTGGTCCGCCCGAAAGACATGACAAGAAACTCATAGTGACCATATCTAGTCCTCAAAGTAGTCTTAAGAATATCTGAATCCCTGATCTTCAACTAGTGATAGCCCGAACGAAGATCAATCTTGGAAAACACCCTCGCTCCCTGAAGCTGGTCGAACAAATCATTAATGTGGGGCAGGGGATACTTATTCTTAATTGTTACCTTGTTCAATTGCCTATAATCGATGCACATTCTCATTGCCATCCTTCTTCTTTACAAACAGAACTGGCACACCCCAAGGTGACACACTAGGCCGAATGAACCCCTTATCTAGGAGTTCCTGAAGCTGCTCCTTCAATTTTTTCAACTCCGCTGGTTCCATATGATATGGTAGAATAGAGATGGGTTGAGTTCCCAATGCCAGGTCAATACCAAAATCAATATCCCTCTCCGGTGACATGCCCGGTAGGTCTGCAGGAAATATATCGAGAAAGTCCCTCACAACTGGAACGGAATCAATAATAGGAGTCTCAGCTCTGACATCCTTCACAAAAGCAAGATACGAGAGAAAACCCTTCCCAACCATACGCTGGGCCTTCAAGAAAGAGATCACCCTACTCGGAACATAATCAGTCACACCATGCCACTCGATCCGCGGTACACCCTGCATAGCCAAAGTGACTGTCTTAGCATGATAATCTAGAATAGAATGATACAGAGATAACCAATCCATGCCTAAAATAATATCAAAGTCTACCATGCTCAATAACAATAGATCAACTCGGGTCTCCAGACCCCCAATAACCACAACACATGACCGGTACACACGGTCCACGACAACAGTGTCGCCCACTGAGGTAGACATATGAACAGGTAAAGTAAGAAACTCCGGGGGCGCACTCAAATAGTGAGCAAAATATGAGGGAACATAATAATAGGCGGAACCGGGATCAGATAATACGGAGGTATCTCTGTGACAGACTGAAACAATACCTTTGATGACAGCATCTGAAGAAATGGCATCTATCCTGCCTGGTATAGCATAAAAACAAGCCTGGCCACCGCCTGATCGACCTCCCCCTCTAGGGCAACCCCTGGCTTCCTGATCTCTACCCCTAGCTGACTGGATGGGTGGTGAAGTAACTGGAGCAAAAGTCGAGGGCTGACCCCTCTGCTGATGTTGACCGTCACGGAGTCGAGGACACTGCCTCCTCATGTGATCAAACTCTCTGCACTCATAACAAATAACCAGTGCTAGAGATGGGTACTAAAGGTAACCCCTCACACCTGAGTTACTAGCAGGTGCACTCGGTGTAGAAGAACCCTGAGTTGATGGGGCACGAGATGAACTCTAAGCTGGGAGGGCGCTGAGTAAAGGCTGGCCCTACTGAGATCCATGATGACCACGACCTGAAAATGCCCCACGATAATCTGGGTGGGCCGACTAAGCAGGCCTAAAAGAACGACCTCTACCATGCTGGAACTGGCCCCTCGAAGGAGCACCACTAAAACTGCCCGATCCACGAGGGCTTTAGGCCTCCATCTCCTCTCGCTCTCGACGGCGAACTGACTCAATCTCATGAGCGATATCCACCACCTCCTCAAATGTAGCACCCAATACTCTCTCTCTAGTCATCAGAATATGGAGATGGTAGTTAAGGCCATCCACAAATCTCCTGATCCTCTCACAGTCTGACGGAATCATCCAGGTGGCATGACGAGCCAACTCTGAAAACCTCATCTCGTACTGAGTCACGGTCATATCTTCCTGTGTCAACCACTCGAACTGCCTATGCATCTCCTCTTTGCGGGAATGCGGTACATACTTCTTCAAGAAGAGAGTGGAGAACTCCTGCCAAGTGAGGGACGCTGCACCAATAGGCCTACGCCTCTTATACGCCTCCCATAAAGTGAAGGCAAACCTAGTAAACTGAAAGGTGGTAAATGCCACACTGCTAGACTTAAGAATCCCTACTGTACGGAGCATCCGCTGGCACCTGTCAAGAAAACCCTGGGTATCCTCGCCCTCAGCATCACTGAATGTCGGAGGCTGGAGTCTACCAAACCTCTCAAGATGATGCTGCTCATCCTCCGGCATAGCTGGAACCCTTAACTCCTACACTAGTTCAACCTGCTAAACTGGAGGTGCCTTTGGCGTCTGTAGTCCCTGCACTACCTGCTCAGGTGTGCCAGCAGTGGGGGTCTGATTGCCTCCCCTGGCCTGCGAAGTAGCTGCTGCTGTGGTGGCTGAAACTGCCTGAGCCAGGTCAGTGCAAACTGTCAAAATCTATGTCAAGGTCTTTTGTAGACCCAGAATCACGATGGGTACAACTGGTGCCTGAACTGGTGCTGCTGGAGTCTGATCCAGAGCTGGGGCAGCTGGTGGATCAACAGATGCCGCCCTCACTACTCTGCCTCTGCCACGACCATGACCACGTCCACAGCCTCAGGTGGCCTCACTGGGCGATATTGGTGGTCGTCCACCTCGCACACTAGCTCGTGTCCACACTATCTGTGAGAGAATAGAATAGTAGAAGTTTAGTTCCCGATTCAACAAAGTCCCACGACAAGAGTTTCAAGAATATGAAGTTTTCCTAAAGGTTCCACAACCTCTCGAGGATAAATACAGATGTCTCCGTACCGATGCACGAGACTGTACTAAATAGGATCATGACTCGCGAGACCTAGTAACCTTGGATCTGATACCAACTTGTCATGACTCCAACCCCGGTCGTGAAGGCGCCCAACACAATGCTAGGAAAGCCCGACCAATTCAACACTCTTAATCCTTTTCTTTAAAATTCAATACCGATTAATAGAATTAAATTACCAAACTAATATGAATAGAAGTATGAAATAGAAGATGAAATGTGCGAAAACCACAATAATAATAATCTCTACAATGTCCCACCGATCCGGTGTCACAAGTCAAGAGCCTCTATTACATGAATTCAATAGTCTAATGCAGGAACAATCTAAAATGCAAAAAAAGGTAAAGAAAGATAGAGGGAGAAATCGGGTCTGCGGATACCATGCAGCTACCTCGATAACTCCGGTGGAATCTGAACTGTAGGATAACTCGCACTACACCTCAGGAACACCTGGATCTGCACACATGGTGTAGTGAGTAATGTGAGTACTCCGACCCAGTGAGTAGTAATAATAAATAATGACTGACAATATGAAATCTCGTAAAGGTGCTAAGCAGTTCTATATCAAAGCAGTAAAGCCATTTAAACAACAGATAATGAAGAAGTAAGGTGAAATTCCTTAAAACCGGGTAGAACAGGTAACTTAACCAGTATTAATAAAGTATAAAATCCGCTCATCGAGCATATTGTTCATTTATTCATTACTTTTCCTCAGTACTCACTCATATACTATTCACAATAACCAAAATCATAAATATACCGCTGCGGCGTGCAGCCCGATCCGTATATCGTGGTGGCACACAACCTGATCCATAACAATAGTTGACTACACTCACTGGGGGTGTGCAGACTCCGGAGGGGCTCCTACAACCCAAGCATTATATTGCTGCGGCGCGCAGCCCGATCCATATATATATATAAATATACTTTTGCTGCGGCATGCAGCCCGATCCATATAAATATATTGCTGCGGCGTGCAGCCTGATCCATAACATATAAAACATCCTCACTATTGGGTTCTCAACCCCTCTCAGTCAATATAAACACAGCCTCTCAGGAATACTAATATAAGATAGGGATCTCAGCCTACATATTTCTTTCATTTAGGATTAGAATTTCAACAACCAGTTCATATTGTGTTAAACAGTTAGAAATATGACTGAGGGTATGATTTTTAACAAGTGAGGATAATCAGTAAAAATGCCCCTAAGGATTCTATAGGTCAGCACAAGGCCTCAAACATGGCAACTAGCCTATATCATACTGATAATAATTAAATCTCGGTCAAAATACGATAAAAATCACCAATCGGGATGGACCAAGTCACAGTCCCTAGTAGTAAAGGACCCCACGCTCATCATACAACGTGTGTCTCACCTCAACATAGCACTACGTTGTGCAAATCCGGGGTTTCAAACCCTCAGGACATCATTTATAATCATTACTCACCTCAAGCTAGCCAAACTCTAGCTCGCAATGCCCTTGCCTCTCAAATCGGCCTCCTCGCGCGTCGAATCTGATCAAAACCACAACGAATACGTCACAATATGCTAAGGAAACAATACCCAATCGAACAATCAAAAAATATAAAAAATCTCGAAATTAGCAAAATTCGAGCCCCGGGTTCACTTCTCGAAATTCAGAAATTTTTACATCACTAGACTCCTTATCTCCCCACGAGTTTATACATATCAAAAACACAAGAATCAGAGTTCAATTGACCCTTCAAATCCTCACTTTTTGCTTTCTTAAGTTCAAATTCTAAACCACCATTTTTTGTCCATTAATTCCTTAAATTTTCAGTCCTAATTCATGAAATAGCACCACAGAATCGTATTTTGGGTCCAAAAATCCTTACCTTATCGAAGCTCCTTGAAATCTGTCTTTAAAATCGCCCACAATCCTCCAAGTCCGAAGTTAGAAATGATAAACCCTTAAAATTCGCGAAGAAGAACTTAAATACCTTCTGCCCAGGCAAAACCGCATCTGTGGTACCGCTCCTGCAGTTGATTCTCCGCATCTGCGAAACTTCATTAAATCCTGCCTGGCCGCATCTGCGGTCCAATAGCTGCATCTGCGGCTCCTTATCAGCATCTACGGTCCCTACCTACCTTGCCTTTCCCGCTTCTGCGACCATCTGTACAGTATCTGCGATACCGTAGATGCGGCTCCTCGTCCGCTTCTGCGAAAATAGCTGCCTAGACCAAACTCGCACCTATAGCTTCCCCTTCGCACCTGCGGTCCCCTTTCCGCAGGTGCATAAATACCAGCTACAATAACACAAGTCCAAATTCTTCCCGTTAGCTATCCAAAATCACCCCGAGGCCCTCGGACCTCAACCAAAAGCACCAACATCTCCTAAAACCTCATTCAACTTGTTCCAATCATCAAAACACCTCAAACAACACCAAAACTATCAAATTACATCGAATTCAAGCCTAAATTCTTTTAAAACTTTCGAAACATGCATTTGATAAAAAACCCGACCAAATCACCTCCAAATGACCTGAAATTTTACACACACATCCCAAATCACATAACAAACTATAGCAACTCTCGGAATCCCATTCCGACCCTCAGATCAAAATCTTACCTATCAACCGGAATTCGCCAAAATACCAACTTCGCCAATTCAAGCCTAATTCTACACTGGACCTCCAAAATCACTTTCGATCACACTCCTAAGTTAAAAATCATCCCCCGAAGCTAATCGATTCATCATAATTTCTATCCGAGCTCTCTAACTCATAAGTCTACATCCGATTGCATTTTCCAACTCAAGCCTTCTTAAAAGAGACTAAGTGTCTCATTTCCTACTATAATCACTCCAAACCAACTAGATCACACAAGACACTGATAATGAACCATAAAGAAGCAAAAAAATGGGGGAAATGGAGCAGTAACTCATGAGACAACAGTTTGGGTCGCCACACTCCCGGACTTAAACATATTGCCAACGGCCCATCGAACATCCTTCTGTACAAGGTTCCATCTTCAGCCAATGTGAATCTTGCAGCTTTTGTTCACAGAGTCCTCGATTCCTTAGGGTCCGACGGAAGCTTCCCATTCTTTAGATAATCGATATATTTGCTCCTCCAATCCCAAGTTAGGCTTGTGGAGTTTATTTCGGTATGGCCTTCTTCAACTACCGATTTTGAATGTTATACGACAGTCCCCAAGCTAATTTCGTCATCTTCGACTGATGACCCCAAATTCACAAGGGCATCAGCCTCACTGTTCTGCTCTTGAGGTACATCCTGTAGGGTCCATCTTTGAACCGGTGTAGGGTTACCTACAATTTTTCCATGTACCTCTGCATTCGATCTTCTCGAACCTCGAAGGTTTTGTCGACTTGGTTAACCATGAGTAGGGGATCACACTTGACCTTGATGAACTCTGATCCAAAAGTTTTATCTAGCATGAGACCTGCAATCATGGTCTCATACTCGGCCTTATTGTTAGTTAACTTAGGGGTTTTGATAGATTGTCTAACTGTATTGCATGTGGGTGACTTCAAAACGATACGTAGCTTGGACCCCTTCACGTTCGAAGCACCATCTGTGAAAAGGGTCCACACCCCCGACGATGTACCCAATTTTAAAAATAGTTCCTTTTGACCTCAAGTACGAGGGCTGGCGCGAAGTTGGCCACGAAGTCTGCTAAGATTGTAGAATTGATGGCTATTCGCGGTTGATACTCGATATCGTACCCACTGATTTCGACGGTGTCACACCTCCTTTTTACCCGAGGGGGATAAGGAAGTTTTTCTAATTAAAGTGACACTAATCGAAATAGAATTATTTATTTAATTCAGAGTCGCCACTTGGAATAATTTTATGGTGTCCCAAGTCACCGGTTTATTTTTAAATCCCAAATCAAGAAAAATTTGACTTCGTTTAAAGTCAGCGAAACCAGAAAAACTAGGTAAGGAATTCTATTAACCAGGAGAAGGTGTTAGGCGTTCCCGAATTTCGTGATTTTAGCACAGTCGCTTTACAATAATATATCTGGCTTAAGTAAATTGTTTAATTACTGATATTTAGAACCTATGTTTATTTACCCTACCACTTTTAATTGCTTGAATATTCGTGATTACTGTATTATCTTGAAACGAGTCACGCGTACGTGTACTAGTTTTGTTTGGTATGTCAAAGTCATATCACACGTACGTGTACACAACTAATAACACTTTATTAACTTAAGATTGTTTGTTCGAAGTTGCGCGAACGCATACCTTGATTTAATTTTTGAAAATCATAACTTTGTCACACGAACGTGTATACAATCACGATAATAAGTAACGAATATCATTCTTGACCAAGTTAATTGCAAATCTAATGGCCCGTTAAAGTTAACAATTTCAAATTCTTGCCACAATAGGAAAAATATTATTTTTACTTCATAAACTTAAGGCTAAAACCATGGAAAACTTTGTAAACTACATGAATTCTTAAATCAACAGAAAGTTTTCATAAAAGACAAAATAAGTTCATCTACGTAACTAATAAATTCACAGATAAACAACTTATTAATCCAAATACGGTGCAATCACTAGCATAATATATAATAAAATAAACACTCTTCGTTCAACATCAAAAATAGAATGACTAAAAAAAAACTCGTAACGAAGGGATAACACGGAGAAATCGGACCTTTATTGATGGATGTGTAATACACGAAAATAATGGTCATGGATCTTTTTTCAAAGCTCGACCGGACAGCCTCACCGACAAACTCAAATAAGCTCTCAAAAATCGAACGCCAAACTCAACAAAAAGCTTCGCTCGATTTGCTCCATTTTGGTTAGGATCTGCTAGGTTTCGCAGAGGAAAAGCAGCTGGGTTCAAGGCTGTTCATGGCTGATTTTGCTGGATAAAACAGAGCTATTTTTGCTAAGTTTAGAGTGCTGATTTTGGGCAGAAGCTATGGTGGCTTTGGAGCTTCGTTTTTGTGGTTAGTTTTGGGTGGTTTGAGGTCGGTTTTAGGAAGAAGACAAGCAGCAGTAGCTGCGTTTTGGCTAGATTTATGGAGGAAATAACAACTGATTTTCGGAGCTTGTGAGGTATTTTAATGGAGTTTTCAGGTGGATTTGTATGGCTGAATCTCAAGTGATGTTCATGGTTGTGTAAAAGGATGAAGGAGAAGAACGATAACAATAAAAATGAAAGAAAATCTCTAAACCCAAAGCATACGCTGCTCTCCTTTATCTAGCATTTTCTCTCTGTTTTCTTGTTTGGTTCCCTTCCAAGATCTCTGTTTTTTGTATTTGTCTGTTCCCCTCTATTTTTATCGCCTCTATGTTTAGTTCTCCATGCCCCTTTTGTTCTCTATTTTTGTGTTATTTATTGATGTGTGGGTTAATTGTCACATGAGTGGGGAAGTGGGAAGTGATTGTGAGGTGTGTGCTGTGAGTGGGGAAGGAAGTCACGTGAAGTGGAGGAGTCGTGAATGAGTTAAATCACTTTAGAAATTAAATTTGTTACCAAACTTTTAAACTGACGTGAATACTTGCTGCATCTTTTATTTTCTTTGTTTGCTAATTTCTTTTATAAATAGAATTCAATTAAATATTAAGACAAAAAATATTAATTAATTAACTCTATACTAACTAATTATATATACACACACGCTTTAAAATTAACTAAAAAGAATACCATAACTTACATATTAAAATTCTAATTAAAAGAAAATATATATATATATATATATATATATATATATATATATATATATATATATATATATATATATATATATATATATATATATATATATATATATTTGATTTTTTTAGAAATAAAATTTATACTCTACGAATGTGACTTTTTTTTTAAATAAAACTTATTAAGAGTAAGATAAAAGTTTAAAATATTTAGATTAGACCTAAAAGAAATATTTATACTAAAACAGTATAGAATTTGGGTGTGGTAAAAAATTAGGTGTTCATAGCATGCCCCTCTTTGCTTGGAAACATGAAGAGTTTTCAGGCGAAGGAAATGAACAAGGTGACTGATTTTTGACATTAACATTATTTAAAAAGAAAAAGAAGATGAAGGAAAAGGATGTGACCCAGCCTTGGTTGTTTTTGGCAGCCTACATATCTCGGGTTGTAAGAGAATCAGGTCACGTATAGTTCAAGTGAAAGAAGAGTGATGGAGTATTCTTTGTGGGAGAGTTGAGTGAAGTTCCGTCGAGGTTCCGATCTGTGGTTCCTACTATTACATCAAAATGAAAAAAAATTACATACTCTTGAAATCTAAGAGTTACAAAATTTCTATCTAAGTGCCATCTGGAGTCTTGTCTTGATTCTTGACTTGCTTCTCACATTGACTTTAGACTGAAACTTGATGCTCTCGATACAACAGACTGTGAAATATTCTTACAAGCTTGTTCCTTGATCAAATGATGAGAAGATGGATCTTGACCATATGTCTCCGCATGCATTACGTCAAAGATGGTTGTGGCTGGTGTTGAGATCAAACGTTTCACTTTCTCTGGAAAGAACTCAAAATCTTATTTTTTCACATCCAATCCGTGCTTTGCAGAAAAATCTACAAGGCATCACAAAAAAATAAAACGAACAAAAATTTTATGCCCCAATTTGCACTAGAAAATATTTGTTAGTTATTAAAAACACAATAAACTATCTTCGCTATTGCAAAATGAAGAATTGAAATAGAAATGGCCTCCTATTTTTTCCTTTTCTTTTTGATAACAGGGATGTCGTACCCTATGTTTGCAACAAGAAATGCAACCATAGGATGTAGTACCCTGTGTTGGCAATGAGGTAAGGCTCTTGGATCTCTAAGATTCTACTAGGGAATATCATACCATATGTAGGCAGAAAATAATGCAACCAGGGGATGTTGCACCATGTGTTGGCAATAAGATAAGGCTCGTGGCACTCTTGGAGGCTACTGGGGAATATTTTACCCTATGTTTCATAAAATGAGGCTTGTGGCGTTTTGAGATGCTACTAGGGAATGTCGTACTCTATGTTTGCAATAAAATAAGGATCTTTGCTCTCAAAGATTCTACTAGGGAATGTCGTACTCTGTGTAGGCAGAAAGTAATGCATCTAGGGGATTTAGTACCCTGTATTGAAGATAGGGTGTTGATTCCCTATAATGAAATAAAAAATAACATGATTACATGCATATTGGAAGGAAATCATGGATTTGAGAACTTCACTTGGTGGTGTTCGTCTTTCCATGAACTGTTTCCTAAAATTGTTTTGTTCCTATTCTGAACAAAGAAAGATTTATTAGTTTTAAAATGGTGGTCAATTTGTGGCCTTGTTATTTCAATCTCTTGATCTCGACTCATCTTCTTTAATGATTTCAACTACAACTGATTATTTTCTGAATACCAACTGCATTTCTGACCCTGGAGAACCTTTAGCTTTTCCAAACTTTGCCATGACGGTACTTACCCTTTTTCAACTTTATGTTGCCTTTATGGGCATTTTGCTTTTGACTTCTTTCTTCCAAATTTTTCAATTTCAGAGCATTGGGAGACTTTTGGGTTTCAAACTTTGCCAATGACTGTTAGTGATGTGGGGCTTAACCTTTCAGCTTTATTTTGCCTTTTTTGGCGCTTCAATTTGATTTTCTTCTTCCAAAATTCTCAATTTCGAAGCATCTACCAATCATGGTCAGTCGGGGTCGACTTGATGCCCTTGCCAAGGTTGGGTGCCTTCTTGAACATTTGCTCGTGTCAAACAAAAGCCCAGTAAATCAATCTTGCCATCCTTTCTTTGTCTTAGTTTTATAATAGAATTAGACCGAAAGGGATTAAAAGAAAAATAAACAATGAAATGGACAAATGAACTTAGACGAAAGGTATCCCTTTCAGGGAAAGGAAAGAAGGACTTATCTTGAATACATGCATACTTCAATGAACATGACTGACTCTTGGACTGGATGCCTGGTCTATGTAAACCGTCCAACTCTCAAAAATTCATCACAACTCAAGCTTTCAATCCAAGAAACCTTGTCAGGGTTGTGTTGATGCCGAATGATCGTGGGGATCCTCTTTTCGATCAGTGGCTCCCTTTGCGGGTTTTTACCATAACCTCTTTCTCTTCTCTTCTCATCATCGCCTTGTAGTTCTCTTTGCGAGTTTTCACTAACAAGACTTTCTCATTTTAATTTTTCTACTTACCATCACCTAATGATACCCGTGAGGGTGTTCACCAATACGACTCTCTCATTTTATTTCTCTCATTTTGATTGTATCAGAACCAAATGAGTGTATCCTCTAATTCTGTAAACATTCTCGCTGATTGATCGGAAGGACTTGAAAAGGATTTGGGTAAAAAGAATTTGGATTGAATTACAACTTTGGAACCTTTCAGGCAAAACCATTACCGAAACATTATAATATCTGCCCCCGTTTTACTTTTTGGGGAATTTGGATTTTTATTTTGGTATGACTGAACGTCTGAAAGAGGCTGCCTAGGTATCCTTTCGAAATCAAGTCGAACGTTGTTCAGGGAACTTTATTTTTGATTTTCTTTTGTTTTGTTTTTATTTTTGTTTAATTTTCTTTTTTGTTCTCTTTTTTGTTGTCTTCTTTTTTTCTTCTTCTTCTTCTCTATTTTTTCTTTCTTCACCTTTCTCATTAAAACCGTCAGGTTCCAAAGAGGGTAATCAAAGAAAAGTAACCGGCTCAAAGGGTTGGCAAAAAGGGTTAATGGTGTTTGGGTAAAACAAGAATGAATGCCTTCGTCATCCCAATCAGAGAACATTAATACTGCATAAGGGGTCAAACATAATACCTTTTGACTACATCCGTATTGACACTTGTTTCAGAGAAGTTTCCTTCGATGTCTCCCAAATACAATGCTCCATTTAGTAAAGCTTCGGTTACATTGTGTGGTCCTTTCCAATTTGGAGCAAAGTTTCCTTTAGCTTCTTCATGCTACGGCAGAATAAGTCTCAGAACAAGTTTCCCACTTCAAATTTCCTAGGCCTCACTTTCTTGTTGTAGGCACAGGTCATTCTTTGTTGGTACGATTTTTCATGGCAGACTGCGGCCAATCATTTTTTATCAACCATAGTCAATGTTTCAAGCATTTGTTGAACCAATCTTCATCCTTGATCTCGACTTCAACAATGATCCTAAGGGACGGAATTTCAATTTCTGATAGTATCACGGCTCCAGTGCCATAGACCAATCAAGTAAGGGTGGTTTCATTTGGATTTGGTTTAGGCTTACTATTCCAATTCTCTATTTATTTTCTTACACGCCTTTTGTCCAACATATTCTGCTTCTTGATTCATTATTTCGAAGACTGACTGTGTTCTAGGATCTAGACATGAAGTCCGCAAGCATTCATGTTATTAAAATCTGCAATATCAGAACTGAAAAAGAATATGAAAGGCACAAGATTAAGAAAAGAGACATTCATGAATGATGAAATATTGATTTCATTTCTTTAAATTTTAAGATAGAAGGGTTTACATAAAAAATCAAGGCAATAAAGTAAAATATCCGAATTACACCCTGAAATAATTCGGACGTAGAAAGGACAGCAAAACCGACTATCGAGATTCCCATATGAAAGAGAACTTTTCATGGCTTGGCGACCGTTCTCTTTTGTCGCGGCAATGGCTAAAATGGCTTTTAGTGCTGGATCAAAATCCTCATTATCATAGATCATTCCAACGACCGGCCCATTGTTGTGAGTATGTGTTGTTTTAAGCGTCAATACCACACAAGAGGGGGGATAATTTGTGTGGTACCCAATTTTCTCTTAACTACTTTATAAAAGAAACTAGTTCTTCAAGGTGTTCCAACTACTACTGTTTGTGGAATAATAAATACTGAAAATAAATAACACAGATATTTTTACGTGGAAAATACCTTGCTCAAAATTGAAAAAAACCACGACCTACTACTCAGTAGGATTTTCCCAAACTTCCACTAAAATCATTAAGCCAAAACAACATTTACAAAACTCTTTGTAAACCTAAGGATTAACTCTAATCCTGTTGTGGCACACAACCTCAACTATTGTAACAACTTTAAGTTAGCTATTACTTGAACACTCTAGGTACCTAATACAATTGCTTCCATGAAAATTGAAAGGTACGACTTTAAACCACCTACTACAATTGAACTATAATAAAAGATAAACACAATGTAACTGGTTCTTCTATCTCGTTCAAGTAGCTTCAGGAGTACACACTTAAATCACACATAAATTATTTGCAAAATCACCTTGCTCTTTTGCTCTCAATTAGTTTAACTTCTGCGTATGTGAAATCCATTTAAAAGAGAACAACACTGTCATTTCATAGGTTAGTACTCAAAGTTTGATTGGGACTCAATTGTTGCTCTTCTATCGTAGAAGAGTTCTTGAAGATCTCAAACTCTAACACTATCTTTATCCTGGATTGTGTTCTCTTTATATAAGGAGACTTTCTCCCCATATCTAATATGCAACCTTTTCGATCAGATCGGGAGATATTCCTTCTTGATCAGTAGGACTTATCTCCTTCACGTGCATCTCACATGCATAGATTGATCATGACTGTGCTTCACAGAGGACCTGGTCCATGACTAAGTTTTGTCAATCTTCAAAACTTTACCTGTTCTTGGGCCAACAAATTCCCCTTTTTTTATGATGACAAACTCTTTGCTTTTTACTGATTTGGAACCTGTACGAACTCAGCTTAACCATCAATACTAAACTTTAGAAAATTCACTTATCATTAAGGACCAGGTTAATTAGGTTATAAATAACACTTATTTCAGAATGTGTAAAGCACAATGTCTGCTCTCCCTTTTTGGCATCATCGAAAAGTTGCATACTTAGTGTGATTCCCAGATTTTAATAAGTACTCATGGCCACTGGGGCAACTGCAAGTGCAATCATGGTGCAATCATCAGTAATCAAGCAAATATATTTGAACTATCAAGGACAAATTAATCATTGAACAAGAGCAATATAGTAGTTATCATTGATAGAGATATGTTTCAACCTACAATCCATAAAAAGAAAGAAAAACATTCAAACCATGAGCAATAAATAGAAAGATAGAAAAATCCCTAATCTAGGTCACTGGGTTACTAAACAAGTTTAGGAGACAAAAGCTGGGAGTCCTAAGGCTTGGAGGAAATGTAGGGTTGGGTTTGAGTTTGGAAAAGTTTCAGCATGTTCTGAAGAATTCCATCATTCTTTTCCTTTTCTTTGGCAAGCTCAGTTCTGAGACCATCCATCTCAGTTTCCACTTAAACCACACGAGCCTTGAGCCTAGCTCTTTCAGCATCCTTGGCTGCATATTCCTGAACCAGAGCCCTAACTTTGTTATTGATGGGTGTCTTTTGGGATGAACCATGTTCATTTGGGATGGCATTAACTGGATAGTCACAAGCAAGAAGAGTATTGATGCCAAAGTGTTCCTTGCTCGAGGCCATTACCTATTTCTTTAGAGGCACATTGAGCCTATCCAGAACTGTCGTTAGAATAAAGCCATATGGAGTAGCATGAGCCTTGGAGCCATTTATGACCATGTCTAGCAGCTTGATAATGAAGGCAATCCAATTGATTTGCTTTCCTCTCTCCAAGCACTCCACTCCATAAGAACCAGATCCATGTAGTTAGAAGTGTGCCTTCTCTCCTATCTGGGCAATAAGCACCTGTTGACAAATTCAAACACAACCTTGTATTCTGGCCTCATTTCACTTTTCTGCACAACCCTTGCTTCATTGACATCTTCTAAATCACAAAACCTCTTGGTCATTACAAGAGCAATAGGGAGGGGGTCCAGGCATGGCCACCTTTGCCTTGTATAGTCATCAAACCCTTTAGAGGGTATGTCCAGGATTTCTCCCAATTTCTTTGCATCAAAATGCACTTGGACTCCTTTCACCAGGCTGCTAACAATGCCTTCCTTAACTACAGCATTTGCCATAAATTCAATCAGCTCATTTCTGGCTAGCCTACCATCCATCTGAAGGACCATGTCCTTCCATACCTGAGCAGCTAAAGCATCCACCAATCTCATTATTCTTGGTTCCACCAGGTCCTTCAACAGTCTACCCTTCAAAATCTTTCTTCTGCCAAACATGGCAAGCTTATTCTGTTCCTTCTTAGAATCATTTTCTTCTTCTTCACCACTCCATTCATCATCATCAAAAAATTTTGATTGTTTGTTTTTTACTACAGATCTTGTCCTCTTGGCTAGTGTAGGTTCAACAGCCTTAGACACAGAGGAATACTTTTTGGAAGAAGTCTTGGGATTGTTGGGAGAGTTATGCATTTCTTTGGGTCATAGATTGCCCCAACTTTTTTCAGTAGGTCTGCTAAGGTCTCTTCAGTAGATTAAACAAGTTCATCTCTCTGTGTGCTAAGATGAACCAACCCCTCAGCAGCTTTCCCAGAACCACTTCCACCTGACTTCATACCACTCTCTTCTACCCTTTCATGTTCATCCCCATAGATAGCAAGCACTACTCTTTTCCCAATTCCCCTCTCTTCACCACATGCACCCTCTCTCTTTTTCTTTTTCAAATTCTTTTTACCTCCACTCCTACATATCTCAGGAAATTCAACATCCCTAATGGGTCCAACCAGAACAAATATAGTCTCTAGGTTTTCAGTCACAGATGAACATACCTTAGAAGGAGATTCTTGAGTTTTTTTAGAGTCAGAAGACCCATGTCCTTTCCCTTCAGTAACGGATTGATAGGATTCAGAATCAGAGTTGGAGCCAGAGTTTTGAGCTTGGCTTGCTTTCAATTTTTCATTTAAAGCCTTCCTCAAAGCCCCAGTGCTACAGTCTTTCAAGCAAGCATTTTCACCCTTCGTAGTCTAGGTTTCGGAGATGCACTGGGTGGGGTAGTTGAGGATGAGTTTGAGGGAGATGGTGGTGGAGGAGTTCCAGGATTGTCTTGTGGGTTAGACATGATCGTTGGTTTCTTGAGAGAATTTGGGAACTTTGGAGAACAGGGCAAGTGAAAGTGAAGAAGAGTTTTTGACGGTTTGGAATTATGATAAAGGCAGGAGAATTGATGTGAATTTAAAGAGAAATACACATTTAATAAGTAATGACAGCCTTTTGCAATGGACCTGAAATTCCATATTTTGAATGATCGATTTGGCTTCCCAAGATTTTAGGCAAAATTTACGGTTTAGAGTTCTAGGTAGACGGAACTGGTTCAATGCTAACGGATAGAATTTTCTAGGAATTGAACAATTTTAGGACTTCTACTCATGATTGAATTATTAATATTTCTAATTGTGCAGAGTAAAGAAAACATACCTTAGCTTTCATATGAACCTATACTGATGAACCAGGTTCTTCATTTAGAACTCTCTTGAACATGCCTCAAATGCCATAATAGAAATTTTTTGTAAGAGATCAGTGAGTAATATAAACACATGTCACAGGAGTATACTAATTAAAGTATGAAGCTGAGTAAGAATTAATCTAGATATTTACAAAAGTTCAAAATTCCTAGCCAATTTTTTTTTTTCATTTTTCATTTTTTTTCCATTTTTTTCATTGTATGCATTATGAGCTGGACCTATTAAGTGATCTTAATCATCCCTAATTCCAATCATTTCCTCTCAAAGTTTTCTCTACTCAGTTCTTTAGTGAAGATATCTGCAATTTGTTTATCAGTAGCATAAAATTCTATGGAGATCAATCATTTCTCATAGTTATCTCTCAAGAAGTGGTGTCTAACATCTATGTGCTTAGTCCTCTTATGATGAACAAAGTTCTTTGTCATACGTATAGCACTAGTGTTATCATAGACTATAGGAATGCAACCAACTTCAATGCCAAAATCTACCAACTGATGTTTGATCCATAGCAATTGAGCACAATAAAATGCAGCAGAAACATACTCAGCCTCAGCAGTGGATAACGCCACTGAATTTTGCTTTTTAGTGGACCATGATACAAGACATGAACTAAGAAAGTGAGTCATACCTGAGGTGCTTTTCCTATCCACAAGGAAACTTGTATAATCAACATCAAAATATCCTACTAGATTGAAATTACTACCTTTGGGATACCAAAGACACAGACCAGTGGTGCCTTTCAAATATCTTAGTATCCTCTTGACAGCAGTCAAGTGAGACTCCTTTGGATTAGCTTGAAAGCGAGCACAAAGCCCTACACTGAAAATAATGTCAGGTCTACTGGCAGTCAGATACAAGAGAGAACCAATCATACCCCTATACAACTTCTAATCAACTGATGAACCAGGTTCATCAATTTCTAATTTAGTGGCAGTTGCAATGGGGGTGTCTATTTCCTTTGATTCATCTATTTTAAACTTTTTGATCAGCTCTTTTGCATACTTCTACTGATGGATCATGGTCCCATTTGGGCTTTGTTTGATCTGTAAGCCTAAGAAAAAGTTAAGCCCACATATCATACTCATTTAAAACTCACTCCCCATTAATTTTGCAAAATCCTTAGTTTAAAAGTGGTGGCCCCAAAGATTATGTCATCAACATATATTTGTACCACAAGGAGATCCTTACCTTTTTCCCTTAAAAATAGGGTACTATCAATTTTACCTCTTTTGTAGCCATTCTCAAGCAGAAATTTTGACAGTTGTTCATACCATGCTCTAGGAGCCTGCTTGAGTCCATAGAGAGCCTTGTCTAATTTGTACACATGCTCAGGACATTCCTTGCTCTCAAACCCTGGAAGCTGTTTCACAAACACTTCTTCTTTCAGGTAGCCATTCAGGAAGGCACTTTTGACATCCATCTGATGGAGAGTGAATTCCATGTGTGGTACAAAGGCTATGAGGAGTCTTATTGCTTCTAGTCTAGCAACTGGAGCAAAAGTCTCATCATAATCTATACCCTTCTCTTGGCATAGCCTTGGACCACCAATCTTGCCTTGTTTCTTCTAACTGTTCCATCTTCATCAAGCTTGTTTCTGAAGACCCATTTTGTGTAGATAATTGATCTGTCCTTGAGTCTTGGAACTAGGTGCCAAACTTGACTTCTCTCAATCTGATTGAGTTCATCTTGCATTGCATTCACCCAATCTACATCCTACAAAGCCTCAACAACATTTTTAGGTTTAATAGGAAGGGATCAAAAGCACACAGATTCTTTAATTGTGATCTAGTTTTGACTCCAGAAGTTGGATCAGTGATTATGTTCTCAATAGGATGAGAACTTTGATACTTGTGAGGTTTCATAACCAACTCATTTCTACTGGATGTTCCTCCCAGAGGAACAGGGTTATGAACAGGTTCTTTTAGGGGATTAGTTTCAATTCCTCTTTGATTAGTTCCCCCTGTCAGGTTGCCCTGGATGGAAGAACATGTTCCTTCTTTTGGTGCCACTTTAACTTGTTCTAAGACTTCAGTCAAGTACTTTACCAGTCCAATGACTTCATCTTCATGTTCATGTCTCTTAGAAAGAATGTTAGTTCCATCAAACACTACATGCACACTTTTTTCTACACACAAAGTTCTTTTATTGAACACTTTATATGCTTTTCTATGTGAAGAATATCCCAAGAATACTGCCTCATCACTTCTGGGATCAAACTTACCTAGGGAGTCTTTTCTATTATTGTGCACAAATCACTTGCATCCAAATGCCCTAAGATGGGATATATTTGGTTTTCTCCCTTTAAGTAACTTATAGGGAGTCTTCTCTATAAGAGGTCTAGTCATGCATCTATTTATAATGTAACAAGCAGTGTTTACAACCTCTGCCCAGAAGCTGTGGGGTGGTTTTTCTAGAAAGAAGCATAGCCCTAGCCATGTCTTCAAGAGGCATGTTCTTTATTTAAACTACGCCATTTTGTTGAGGAGTCCTAGGGGTAGAGAAGTTATGATCTATACCATGCTCATCACAAAATTCATCAAACTTAACATTTTCAAATTCAGTGCCATGATCAGACCTAATGGATGCAAGTTGATTGCCTAGTTGTTTCTGAGTTTTTCTAACAAAAGCAGTAAACATGTCAAATGTTTCATCTTTAGATGTTAAACATAGCACCAGGTAAATCTAGAATAATCATCAACAAGCACCATCACATATTTCTTTCCACCTCTGCTCAAGGTTTTCATTGGACCATAGAGATCCATATGGACCAGTTCTAACGTCTTGGTTGTGCTTACCATTTTCTTGTTTTTGAAGGATGATCTTACATGCTTCCCCCTTGCATAGGTCTCACAAACTTTATCTTCCTTGAACTTGATGTTAGGTATCCCTATCACCAAGTCCTTAGAGACTAATTTATTTAGCCGATTCAGACTAGCATGACCAAGTCTTCTGTGCCACAAGAGGGGATCATTATCCAACACACTTAGGCAGGTGAGTTCATTTTCTGAAAGAGTAGAAAAATCTACAATGTAAATATTGTTAAATCTTTTTCCCTACAAAACAATCTTGTCAGTGGTAAGGTTAATCACAAAGTATTTGGTAGAGGTGAATGCTACAAGATTACCTCTGTCACATAGTTGTGACACACTGATCATGCTATATTTCAAGCCATCTATCAAGTAAACATTCTCAATGGAGTGTGAGTCTGTCCTACCTACCTTTCCAACCCCAATAATCTCACCTTTCTTCCTATTTCCAAATGAGACTTTACCTCCCTTTAAGTCCTCAAGTGAAAGGAACTGTTCTTACTTCCAGTCATATGTTTGGAGCAGCCACTATCCATGTACCATACTTGGCTACTTCCCTTTACTTGGACCTGTAAAAAGAAATCAAGGGTTAGTCTTAGGAACCCAAACTAGTTTGGGTCCCTTTTTATAAGCAAAGGGGTAAATCAAGTTTCTTTTAGCCTACCCAGACAGTCTATTTTTCTCTTGAACAAAAGATTTGTTCTTTTGACTGGCCTTTTCTTTTGTATTACATTTATTTTTTGTAATGGCCAGTCTTGCCATAGTGTATGCAGATTTTATTCTCAGAAAGAGTGAGGTACTCGCTTTTAGGATCCCACTTAGGTGCTTGATTCCCATAGCCAAGTCCTCTTTTGTTGCTACTGTGATGTTCTTGTAGCCAGAAAAGTGCAACAGAAGCCTTGTTACATTTGCAAGTTCTGTCTAGTTCATGTTTTACCTTTCCTAGATCTTCTTTTAAGACTTTTATCTTCTCATCCTTCCTGTACATATCATCCTTCATTTTTCCTGAGTTTTTTTCTAGGGTAAGATGAGTATGATTATCTTTCTTCTTACCTATTCCTAGTTTCAGTTTTAAGTTTTCAGACCTAAGTTCTAGGACATAGGTATCAAGTTCTAGAACCTGGTTCTTCAACTCAGCATTTTCACTATCACTCTCATTAGCCCTAGATTTTAGATTCTTACACTTGGCTTTTAGGATCACACATTCCCTAGATAGTTCTTTCTTCTCATTGTTAATTATCTCAGACTCATCAATGAAGTCTAGCAATAGCTCAGAAAACCTTTCTTTAGACAGGAATTTAATCTTGTCTTTGAGATGAAAGACACTTACCTCTTGTTCATCATCTAATTCTCTGATGGCCATAAGTGCTTTTTCATTTCCAGCTTCATCTTTTGAGTCCTCATCTGATGTTTCTCCCAAGCAGCAACCATAGCCTTTGTTAATCCTTTGTTCCTTTTTGGTTGAACCCGTTCCTTCTTCCCTTTCCTTCGTTCAGCTTTTTCCTTCTTCCACTCAATTTCCCATCGAGGATAGTTCTTGATCATGTGATCAGTCTTACAATATTTATAGTAGCCCTCGTTGGTCTATTTCTCAGGAACCTTTGGTTTATTGAAGGTTGTACCTCTTGAAGAACCATTTCCTCTCATCAGGTACTTTTTGAAATCTCTTGTGATCATGGCCACTTCACCATCCTCCAGATCTGAACCTTCAGCTATTCTGAGAGCCAGACTTTTTTCCTTCTTGGCTGCATCCATTTTCATGGTTTTCCCTCTCAGTTCATATACAATGAGTTTTCCAATCAGTTCATCCAACTTGAAGGTAGCAATATTCTTTGATTCCTGAATGGCAGTGATTTTGCTTTCCCAAGTCACTGGTAAGACTCTTGTCAAGATTTTCTCGACCTTGTCTTCTTCAAGGATAATTCTCCCAAGATATTTAAGTTCATTTGTTAGTGTTGTGAATCTTGTGTACATCTCCTGGATAGATTCTCCTTCCTTCATACTGAAATTCTCATATTGAGAATATAGCAGTGTTCCTCTTGATCTCTTTACTTGAGGAGTTCCTTCATGAGCCACATGTAAAGTGTCCCATATTTCCTTTGCAGTAGTACAACTTTGAATCCTGTTGTACTTGTCTGGACCCAGTCCACACACAAGCCATTTCTTGGCCTTGGCATTCTTCTCCCATTTCTTAAAATCTTCAGCAGTGCAGTCAGCTCTTGTCTTTGGCACGTCCACTCCTTCATCATTCTTCTTAGTAGTTGCCAGGGGACCATCAGTGAATATGTCCCAGAATTCATAGTCCTATCCTACGATATGATCTCTCATCCTATTCTTCCACCAAGAATAGTACTGACCATTAAAGAGTGGAGGCCTAGCAGTGGATTGCCATTCCCAATTTCCAGGTGATGCACTCATCTTGATCTTTTCCTAAGGTGTTAGCCTCTTTAAGGATAACCCGATCTGATACCAATTGTTGTTTTAAGAGTCAATACAACACAAGAGGGGGAGGGGTGATTTGTGTGGTACCCAATTTTCGCTTAACAACTCTATAGAAGAACCTGGTTCTTCAAAGCGTTCCAACTACTACTATTTGTGGAATAATAAATACTAAAAATAAAGAACACAGAGATTTTTACATGCAAAATACCTGGCTCAAAAGGTGAAAAAACCACGACCTACTACTTAGTAGGATTTTCCCAAACTTCCACTAAAATCACTGAGCCAAAACAACAATTACAAAACACTTTGTAAACCTAAGGATTAACTCTAATCTTGTTGTGGCACATAGCCTTAACTGTTGTGACAACTTCAAGTTAGCTATAACTTGAACACTCTAGGTACCTAATACAATTGCTTCTATGAAAGATGAAGGCACAACTTTAAACCACTTACTACAATTGAACCAGAATAAAAGATAGACACAATGGAACTGGTTCACCTATCTCGTTCAAGTATCTTCAGTAGTGCACACTCAAATCACACATAAATTGCTTACAAAATTGCCTTGCTCTTTTGCTCTTAATTTAGTTTAACTTTTGTGTATGTGCAATCCCTGTAAAAGAGAACAACACTGTCATTTAATAGGTTAGTACTTAGAGTTTGATTGGGACTCAATTGCTGCTCTTCTATCATAGAAGAGTTCCTGATGATCTCAAACTCTAACACTACCTTTATCCTGGATTGTATTCTCTTCATATAAGGAGACTTTCTCCCCTTATCTGATATGCAACCTTTTCGATCAAATCAGGAGATATTACTGCTTGATCAGTAGGACTTATCTCCTTCACGTGCATCTCACATGCATAGATTGATCATGAATATGCTTCACAAGATGGAAATGGTCCGTGACTAAGATCTTTTATCATTCTTCAAAACTTTACCTGTTCTTGGGCCAACAGTAGGCAATGGATTGTTTGTCACATTATGGGCCTATTCTTCTATAAAAACTAATGCCTTGACCTCAATGAGGTCCTCCACTACTCTTTTGAGAGTCCAACAGTCCTTAGTATCATGTACGATTTCTCCAGAATGGTATTCATATCTAGCATCATCCCGGTGCGAGGGCGACTCGGGGTTTGGCCTGTTGGAGCCACTGGCTACAGCAGACCTAGCCTAGTTAGCTTTTGGAACAAACTTGAATATGATGCACTGATAGGGGTGAATTGAATCCTTTTGGGAGGCTCTCTTGGGCAGGGATTGTATTGGGGAATATTTTTTTGGGGATTATATGGAGCTTGGTAGGGACAGGCATTTCTGGGAGGTTCATCTCGGCTTTGGGTGTGATTTTGTGGCCGCGTGTAAAATTGTGTGTTCAACACCGCATCGTGAGGCGGTGCCACGACATATGCAGCATCATGATGCGGGTAGTAATGTTGCAAAGTTCCGGGTAGCTTGAAGCAATCATGGCTCCCTCTTCTCTCTTGTTTCTATTTGTCAAACCCTCCGATCCATTCTAGATGTCCTGTGATGTGGCTTTGAAGGCGGCCTGACTCAATATTCTTCTCATCTTCATGCCATTCTCAATTATTTCTCCAATCTTAATCTCATCAGCAAAAGGTTTGCCAATGGCGGCTAACATGTAATGGAGGTAATCAGGATCCTGAGCTTGGATAAAATAGTCAATCATTTCCGCCTATTTCAATTGTGGTTTGACCCTAGCAGCCTGCTCCCTCCATTTGATTGCATATTCTCTGAAGCTTTATGTTGGTTTCTTCTTTATGTTGACAAGAGAGGAGGGTCAGGCGCTATTAGATATTGTACAGAAGTTGTTGGATAAAATCTTGAGCCATGTCATTCCAAACGTGTCAGTGAGAGATGTCCTGATCTATGAACCATTCAGAAGCAATTCCTGACAAACTTTCTACAAAATAGGCCATGAGTAATTCTTCTTTGCCTCCTGCCCCCTCAATTGGTTACAATACCTCTTCAAATGGGCCACAGGATCACCATGACCGTCATACTTGTCAAACTTGGGCGTCTTGAAGCCGGGTGGCAATTGAACATGGGGGAACATGCATAGATCGTTGAACAAAATGGTATTGTGGTCTCCCAAGCCCTGTATGTTTCTCATGGCTTGTTCCAAGCTCTTTATTTTTCTGGCCATTTCCTCTTGTTCCATATTCTTGTCGGCCTTTTCAATCTCAATTGGGAACATGTTCTGAGGAGTATGCTTGTATGAATCTGGAACATTGAAAGTCACTACCTGAGAGTAATGTTAGGCATCATGAGCATTTAGTTGTGGATCATTGTTGGACTTTTGAGTAAGATCCAGTTAAGGGACAGTAAAGGTATGGACAATGGGTAGAGTAGGTGGGTCATTTCTGTGGGGTGCGGTTGGAGGACGTGGAATGGAGGTACTAGGGATAGTGGGAAGGTTAATGCTCAGACTGAATCCAAGTTGGTAAGATGGGTTACTTGTTATGGAGATGGGCACTTGATTTGCAACTGACACATTATGAAAATTATCCGAAGGCCCTATGGGTAGTGGGGGCGGTGCCTGTCCATTCACCCAAGCTTGGTACATCTCTGTCAATTATTGTTTCATCACTCTTACTTCTTCAACCAGTCCCGAACCTTGTTCGACCAATTTTCCATGGACATCATCATTATCTGACTCATTCTCACTGTTGTTTGCCATTCTACTTTTTCCTTTTGATCTCATGTTGTAAGGGTGAGTCGCCAGTTTAAACCACAAACCAACCACCTCAGTTTAACTTTATCTTTATAAAATAACAAACAACAAACGTGTTAGAGTTACGCATTTCATAGATATCAATCACACATTGTATGTCATGCACCTAATGCTATTTCGTTTCTACAT
Source organism: Nicotiana glauca (assembly GCA_026770625.1). Classification (NCBI taxonomy): domain Eukaryota; kingdom Viridiplantae; phylum Streptophyta; class Magnoliopsida; order Solanales; family Solanaceae; genus Nicotiana; species Nicotiana glauca. The sequence continues at coordinate 34,719 of MU701621.1, read as the reverse complement.
AGAGCTTGGAAGGCTTCATGCTTCATCCCGGCTTATTGGTTTATTGGTTTATTTTCATCTTGAATTTAACGCTCTCTTTCTTTTCCTTTTTTTTATTATTTAAATTTTTTTTCCAGATTAATTATGGCTATGATCGCATCCGATGGGGATTACGTACGTATCATGATGCTGCATTACGTAGTTCATGGGAAAACAATAATAATTTTTTAATGAAACAATACAATGACAAAAAGGACATTACATTGAAATGACTTAACAGACTCGGACAAGACTAAAATACAATGATTTAAAAGACTCAACAATGACTCAAACTAAACATGACTACTACATAAAAAGTTATAACAACTACGACTATGCTTCAATTCCACAATCTTTTTGCTTTCAACCACTGGAACATCTGCTCATGGTGGGGCTTGACCTGGCTGATCCCCCCAATATACGGTACATCCGCTCTAACTCTGCTGCACGATGACGGGCAAAAGTAGGTGCATTCTCCGAAAACTACTCATAATCCATCCTTTGGCAGTTCACATAACTTTGAGCAGTATAAACAGTTAAATCATGGACTTGCTTTCTGAAGTACTGGAAATTCTGGTCTCGATCTTGTAATTGATGCTGGCGAGTGGTGGCTATCTCCTTTATGTGTCCCTCGCGATCTAAAGCTAACTCCAACTGAGCCCGAAGTCGAACCTGTTCGAGTCTTGCCTGAGCCATCTCCCTATCAAAATTTGCATGCTGGTATTCTCTATTATACCTTCTCATTTCTTCCAACTGTGCATGGAGTTGAGCTTCTGAACGTACCCAATGTGCCTTCTCTCTCTCGAATTGAGCCCTCTCTTTTTCAAATTTTTTTACTTGGCGATCCTTACTAGATTTGGCCTCCTTATTTAATTATACAATTTTTTCCTTGGCTTTGGCCAATGTCTTTTCAGTCTTTGCCAAGATGGAATCATAATCTTGCACCTTTTCCATTAGATTGGCAATGGTTCTCTGGTCTTTCCAACTTCTCACTGGCACTTCAGAGGCTTTCTTCATCTGTTGAAGACGAACACGGAGGGCTTCATTCTCGAAGATCAGACTTTTCTTTTCACCTTCCTCTTCTTGTGCTTGTAAGTCTTTCTCAAAATTGAGGTTTCTCAGGCTTTCTTCTAAGGCATGAATAGTTACTTTGTATCCCTTTTCCTTTTCACCCCAAGCCAACCGTTCTTGGATTTTATCATCAATAGCTTGAACATGTGGCCCTTTTATGGGATTTTTGGGCTCAGTCTCTAGCTTATCATCCACGCGAGGTCTCTTCTCAAACCACATAGCATAACCTGGATCTATCTCACTTTTTGTAGGATCTGGCACTTGGGTATCATCTTTCAAGTAGAGACAATCGTTCCAAATTTGTTGGATTAAAGCCACAGGGAGTGGGGCTTCGGGGTGTAGCTCAATCACTTGCACACTTAAATCTTCATCATCAGGCACCACTTGGTACCTTCCTAGCTATCTTAGTACTCTCTGTGGTGCATACGGCTGGACACTTCTCAAACCCAATAGCAGCAAATAATTCTTAGAGCCGAATGTGCATCACCTCTCTTACCGGGAGCCATCCCAAAGTCCACTCAGTTTGACTTGCATTTAAAGATCTTAGGTGGGATATCCAGGCTTCCACCCCTTTTGGAGAGTTATAATCTTTTATTCTTTCTTCGTAACTCTCAATGAAATTATCCTTGTTCGGACCATACCGCATGAACTTTGGGTGATGTCGGAGATGTTCAATCAATCATATTTGCAACAAAATATTGCACCCTTCGAAGAATTTTGCCCTGGACTTAAACAAAGTCAACGCCCGATAAATGTCTGATAGAATGATCGGGACAAAAGTGTGATGTTCTTTCATAGTGAGGACTTGTACGACCCTAGTTATACGGATATCAATTATTTGCTCCTTGTTTGGGAAGACCATGATTCCTAGAAACGCCACTATGAAGGCGAAGCGACGGTGAATCTGCCATGTGTCCTTGTTCTGTTTGTTGCTAAGGCCCTTTTCATGCATTTCAAACCCAGTTGACTGCCCGAACCTAGAGTACAGGAAGTAGAAAGAAAAACACCTTTTGACTATGTAGGTCTTTCTGATTTGATTACTGATGTTCAGAAGATCGAAGAATCGATGTATAGAAGGAGCCTTCGGGAATATGACTTCTAGTTTCTCAAACCCCTGCCAAAAACGAAATATCCATCTATCTCTTCTAAAGTGGGAGTAAGCTCAAAATCAGAGAAGCAGAAGACATTGTGAACATGGTCCCAAAAAGTCACTAGTGCCTCAATCAAATCATCTCGTGTTTTAGCTTTCATAATATCTGTGAGGGCTCCCAGATGCTTGGTGACCCATTACTGACCATCTTTTCCTAAGTCATACCACCATATCTGAAGCTGAAGTGGAGCCTCATCTACAACCGTCAACGGTGTGTTTTGGATAGTGCTCATTTTTTACCTGTAGTGGTTAAGGTTAGGGTTGACAACAATCTTTGGTATATAACTCAATTTTAAGGAAAACCAAAGAGAGGGTGGCTATTTTTGCAATTGTGGCCGAGGAAAGGGTGGATATTTTTTCAATTATGGCCCCTTCCTACTTCCAAGGATAGCTTTAGGCCGGGGATAGACATTATGGTAAATGTGATGCTTAATTGACAGACACATCCGTTCTTAACGAGAATAGCATTTCGACAATTTTGAATATGTTCTAAGGCTATTCTGACTAGAAACGACTCAAAATAAACCGAAGCTGGGTCAGCTTATTTGTTTTTGACACAAAAAAAAACTAGACATATTTCCTTTTTTTAGTTATTTTCGTAAAAATGGGGCCGAACCCTATGAAGATTACCTACGTATCTCACATCCGGTGAGAATCAGACCCGCGTAGTTCGTAAATATTTTAGGAACATGATGATGTTTTTTGAAAAATTTAGGCTTATTTTGTAATAATTTTTTTGGGGTAAATATCGAGATTTTTGAAAACTAGATAAATTTTCTCTCTCCTATTTTTTTCTCTTCTGGTTTTCTCTTAATTTTTTTATATTTTTATTTTTATTTTTATATTTTTTTTAGAAAATAGTCAACATGCGGAAGCTGAACCAAACGTAATGCACAAATAGCACATAATATGCATTAGGATGGTCTTGCAATTTTGGGTACACCTGTCCTAGATGGATCCAACCCCAGTATTGAGTCCCCAAAGTCAAATGCACATGATGCATACAAACGTTCCTACTAGGGATCCAGCATAAGGCTATGTTATCCTAGGTTTAAATCCTAGGGGGAGTGTTTTAGACCTAGCTTACCCAAGTGGACAACTCGACCCGAGGTGGGGGCAACGTACTGGGAGCACGAAAGTCTACCCAACCTAGTTACTGACACAGACTCATCCTAATTGGTATGACTTCTAAGAAAAAATTGGGCCACGCTCACCATAAATTCAGAAGACTCAGAAGGTGTCACGCCTCTAACTTGGGTCTGGACGTAACACAGCACTTGGTGCCTGACTACATGTGGCCGAGCGAACCAACTGGTTGGCTGAATCAACATGTGATATCATAATATACTGAATGCGGAAGATAAACTAATACACGTTGATATACTGAAAGTCTGGATAATATAAATTAAAGTGCAAAAATACTAATATAATTCTGAAACATATTTTCAACCAACATAGCTTAACATGAGAAGCCTGAGTCTCTGTCGAACTGTTACTCTAGTCTATGAAGCCTCTAATGAAGCACTGAAAATACTGACTATTTAAAAATTCTGAAGACGGTAAGGTAATGATAATCCCCCGAAAGAACTGGGATCACCAAATAGCTGGTACGAGAATCCTAGTACTCTGAATCGTCAACCTGTAAATCATTACCTGCATCGTGAGATGGAGGCCCCGAGCAAAAGGGACGTCAGTACATTTGAATTGCACTGGTATGTAAAGCAACTGAAAGAAAGAATTATAAATGCTGAAACTGAAACTAAACTAATAACTGAGAATTGATAATTGATAACTGAAATGATAACTATTAAAATTGAAACTGATAGCTGATAATTGAAATGATAACTGAACTGATAATTGATAAATGATAACTGATAACTGAACTGAACAAAGGAAGTAAGGATATGAAAACTCCCTCTTCTGAATGATTAACAATATGTTTATCTGAATAAGCTACGGCCTCGGGCCCAATATATATGTGCACAAGCTACGTCCTCAGGCCCACGTATATGTATACATAACTACGGCCTCAGGCCCAAGCATATGTATACATAACTACTGCCTTAGGCCCAAAAATGCATAAAGCATAAACTACGGCCTCAGGACCAAACATGCATAAAGCATAAACTACGGCCTCAGGCCCAAGTATGCATAAAGCATATAAACAACGGCCTTAGGCCCAAATACAGGTGTTCAACATTCAGGAACTGAGAATCAAACTGCAATACATGATAGTGAAATACTGAATCACACTGAGTTACATGATACTGGAATACTGGATCACACTGAGTTATATGATACTGGAATACTGAATAGGACTAGATTGAGACATGTATTCTTGAACTGATTATGAACACCGAGACTTCAACTGTTTATGGCATACTGAGTAATCTATACTAAGACTCGGGGGCATCAAAACCAAGTCTATATTAAATACGCACTGAGCTTACAACGTTCATAATGAAAGTGGTGAACGAGTTATAGAGCTGGAGAATAAAAGTTCTAAAACAACAACAACAATAACAACAACCCAGTATAATCCCACCTAGTGGGGTCGGGGAGGGTAGTGTTTACGCAGACCTTACCCCTACCCTGGGATAGAGAGGCTATTTCCAAATAGACCTCCGGCATCCTTCCCTCCAAGAACTTCCCACCTTGCTCTTGGGGAGACTCGAACGCACAAACTCTTGATTGGAAGTGGGGCTTGCTTACTATCAGAGCTACCCCTCTTGTCTAATAGAAGTTCTAAACTATTCAAGAAACTAGGCTTAACTATATTTCTGAGGCAATTGGTAACGTTGTAAAAAAAAACGTAGTGTAGGGAGAATCATTAAAATTCTCAAACATAGAGAGTTAGCCTCACATACCTTAACTTCTTGCTCTTGAGTGTAAGCTGGACGAACTGCTATTTTGCATAGGGAGAGTAAGATAGGCTAGGTGCTTTTACTCAACTCGTGAAGGTTCATTTCTAGTTAGCAAGGATAAGTAACGTTTGTCAATCCTTTTAACTTTAATCTATAGCAATACAAGTCAAAGGGATTCCATATTAGCTATGATGCTCATGTTTTGATCACTTAAGCATCTAATCGAACACTTGGTGAAAATAAAGCTTCATAGTTATTATTAATGCTGTCTCTACACCAAATAACCCATTCTCTTGTTCTTAGACAAATTTTAAAGTCTCAAACGGTTATAATCAACATTGTTCTTTATCATCCATAATGTAAACAACACCCTTAACCAATAATCAACAATCAACAACTCAAACCTATAATCGTTTATGCTTTTCTATCAAACCCATCAACTCATATCTCATGAACTAGGGTTTATAATCATTAAACTAATGCTAGAATCAATTAGAGGATGAAGACAATATCTTTTTGAAGTTCAAACCCTTTGAATTCAAGTTCTATGCTTCCTTCTCTCAACAATGATGTCCCAATCGAATATCTAATGATATGGAGGGTTTACCCATGTTAATAAAATATTGAAAAATTAAAATTCGCTTAGAATCACCATTAGAACTTACCTTGGGTGGTGGAGAGACCCTTAAGGAGTAAAGTTTTTTAGAGTTCCCCTTTCTAGAGCAAGTTTTTATGTTTTGAGGATGTGGGGGACGAAGTAGAGCTTTAAAATGGACCCCATGAGTGCCCCCGCGCACCTGCAGGCCTGACCGCACTACCGACTGCGCAAAATGGCAGTAACACTGCCACAAAAGAAGCGCGGCCGCGCTCGGGGCGCGCTAAGGGCGCGCAAATTGCACATTATTCTATAAATGCGCATAACTTTTTGAACAGAGATCTGTTTGGGCTCCATAATATATTGTTGGAAAGATTTTTCAAAGGCTTACAAATTTGACCCTTTGAGTTTTTCCAAATTCCTTACAAATTTTTACTAAACTCTGCTGGAAGACAGACCTTCTGCAAACTTAGTTAATTTTATCAAATCTTATGCACCTCACTTTCTATCTTGATTTTGAAACAACTATTTTCACCCATAATCATTCCAATAGGACTTCATATGTCTAAAATATCAAATTAATACCAATTTAACATATCCACACCTAGTCCGGATATACGGGGTATTACAGAAGGGAGGCGTAAGAAGATAGTTTAATACAGTTTAAGTAATATCAAAGCGGTAAACAAGTGGCAATTAGCACATTAGGCGCAAAAACACACTAACAACATCAAATTGAGAAAGACAACTATAGATCGCATTACAAGCTCGCATTATGAACCCTGAACAGAAGTTCTATGCTATATTCCCTAGCAGAGTCGCCAGAGCTATCACACTTCCTTTTTACCCGAGGGGAATATAAGAGAGTTTTTCTAATTAAAGTGACATTAATTAAAAAGAGATTATTTATTTAATTTAGAATTGCCATTTAGAATAATTTTATGGTGTCCCAAGTCACCGGTTTATTTTTAAATCGCAAATCGAGGAAAATTTAACTTCGTTTAAAGTCTGTGAAACCAGAAAAACTAGGTAAGGAATTCTGTTAACCCGGAAGAAGAGGTTCGGCATTCCCGAATTCCGTGATTTTAGCACGGTCGCTTAACAATCATATATCTGGCTTAATTAAATTATTTAATTACTTATATTTAGAACCTATGTACATTTACCCTTCCACTTTTAATTGCTTGATTATTTGTGATTATAGAATTATCTTGAAACGAGTCACGCGTACATGTATTCGTTTTGTTTGGGATGTCAAAGTCATATCACACGTATGTGTACACAACTAATAACACTTTATTAATTTAAGATTGTTTGGCCGAAGTTGCTCGAATGCATACCTCGATTTAATTTTTGGAAATTATAACTATGTCACGCGAATATATATACAATCATGATAATAAGTAACGAATATCATTCTGGACCAAGTTAATTGCAAATCTAATGGCCCGTTAAAGTTAACAGTTTCATATTCTTTCCACAATAGGAAAAGTATTATTTTTACTTCATAAACTTAAGACCAAAACCAAGGAAAACTTTGTAAAAAACAAATGAATTCTTAAATCAACAGAAAGTTTTCATAAAAGACAAAATAAGTTCATCCATATAACTAATAAATTCACAAATAAACAACTTATCAATCCAAAGATGGTAAAATCACAAGCATAATATATAACGAAATAAACACTCTACGTTCAACATAAAAAATAGAATGACTAAAAAAAACTCTTAACAAAGGGATAACAGGGAGAAATCAGACCTTTATTGATGGATATGTAATACGATGAAAATAATTGTCATGGATCATTCTTCAAAGCTTGACCGGACAGCCTCGCTGACAAACTCAAATAAGCTCTCAAAAATCGAGCGCCGAACTCAACAAAAAGCTTCACTCGATCTGCTCCATTTTGGTTAGGATCTGCTAGGTTTCGCGGAGGAAAAGCAGTTGGGTTCAAGGTTGTTCATGGCTGATTTTGCTGGGTAAAATGGAGTTGTTTTTGCTGAGTTTAGAGTGCTGATTTTGGGCAGAAGCTATGGTGGCTTTGGAGCTGCGTTTTTGTGGCTAGTTTGGGGTGGTTTGAGGTCGGTTTTTTGGAGGAAGAAGACAAGCAGCAGCTCTGCGTTTTGGCTAGATTATGGAGGAAATAACAACTGATTTTTGGAGCTTGTGAGGTATTTTAATGGAGTTTTCAGGTGGATTTGTATGGCTGAATCTCAAGTGATATTCATGGTTGTGTAAAAGGATGAAGGAGAAGAACAATAATAATAAAAATGAAAGAAGAAAATCTCTAAACCCAAAGCATGCGCTGCTCTCCTTTATCTAGCGTTTTCCTTATGTTTTTTTTTTGTTCTTTTCCAAGATCTCCCCTTTTCTGTTTTCTATATTTGTGTGTTCCCCTCTATGTTTATCGCCTCTATTTTTTGTTCTCTGTGCCCCTTTTGTTCTCCATTTTTGTGTTATTTATAGATCTGTGGGTTAATTGTGAGATGAAAGGGGAAGTGGGAAGTGATTGTGAGGTGTGTGCTATGAGTGGGGAAGGAAATGATGTGAAGTGGAGGAGTCATGGATAGTTAAATCACATTTGAAATTGAATTTGTTACCAAACTTTTAAACTCACGTGAATACTTGCTTCTTCTTTTATTTTCTTTGTTTGCTAATTTCTTTTATAAATAGAATTCAATTAAATATTAAGATAAAAAATATTAATCAACTAACTCTATGCTAAGTTGCTAACTAACTATATATATATATATACACACGCCTTAAATTATACTAAGAAAAATACCATAACTTACTTATTAAAATTCTAATTAAAAGAAACCATATATGTATATACATACATTTGATTATTTTTTTGAAATAAAATTTATACTCTACGAATGTGGATTTTTAAAAAAAAATAAAACCTATTAAGAGTAAGATAAAAGTTTAAAATATTAAGATCATACCTAAAAGACATATTTATAATAAAACAATATAGAATTTGGGTGTGGTAAAAAATTAGGTGTTCATAGACGGCCTATTTGGCCAGTCAGCCCAATAGTTCGGGCTTGTGCAAAATGTTGCGAAGGGGGTAAGTGGTTACAAGACAAATTGGGTGACATTGAAAATACGGTTTTAATTTTCTAGAGGCGCTTATTAGAGCAAGCGCTAATTTTTCGAAGTGTGGGTACCGGGTCTCGGCTTCACTTAAAGTTCACCAAACAGTAAATAGAAAATTGCGTACCATGCTCTTCTCGAACTAGGACACCATGTACCGCGACCTCTAAGACTGCCAAATATAAGTAGAGTTGCTCGTTCGCTTTTGGAGTATGAAGCAACGGGGGGCTGGAAAGATACCACTTTAATTCTTCCAATGCCTGTTGGCATTCTGGGGTCGAAGCGAAATTGTTCTTCTTTTTGAGCAGTGAGAAGAACCTGTGACTTCTATCCGAAGGTCTCGAGATAAAATGGCCTAAAGCGCCATTTGTCCTGTTAATCTTTGTACAACCTTAACGCTGTCCACAACTGTGATGTCTTCGATTGCCTTGATTTTATTGGGGTTGATCTCGATTCTCCGATTTGACACCATAAAGCCGAGAACTTGCCTGAACCGACCCGAATGCACATTTTTCGAGGTTGAGTTTCATGTTGTATTTTCTCAATATGTTGAAGGTTTCCTCCAAATGTGTCAAATGGTCCTCTGCGCATAGGGAGTTAACTAGCATGTCATCAATATGAACCTCCATTGATTTACCTATTTGTTCTTCGAACATTCGGTTTACTAGGCGTTGATAAGTAGCGCCATCATTGTTTAGCCCAAATGGCATTACATTATAGCATTAAGTACTGTACGTAGTAATAAACGAATTCTTTTCCTGATCCTCCGGGCTTATTGTATTTGGTTGTACCCGGAGTAGGCATCGATAAAACTGAGGATCTTGTGGCCAGCCGTGGCATCGATCATGCGATCGATATTCGTCAGAGGAAAGGAGTCCTTAGGGCATGCTTTGTTTAATACTTTGTAGTCTACACACATTCTAACTTTATTCCCCTTATTGGGGACTACAACTACGTTTTCTAACCATTCGGGATATTTACTTCCCGGATGGATCCTATTTTGAGAAGTTTGGTTACCTCATCCTTGATGAACGCATGCTTTACCTCGGATTGTGGCCTTCTCTTTTGCTTTACCAGACTGAACTATGGGTCCAAACTCAATTGATGAGTGGTAATCTCCAGTGGGATCCCTGTTCTGTCAAGGTGGGACCAAGAAAAATAATCCATATTTTTTGTAAGGAATTTAATGAGTTTTTCCCTGAGCTCGGAGGTTAACCCCGTGCCCAGGTATTGTGATGACCCAAAGGGTCATCACCCGTTTACTCATTTGTTTCGTGCTTTCAAGGCCGTAAATACCTCACTTTTACTTGCCTCGACTTGTGTGCGCAGTCCGTACGTATAGCCGAAAGGCTTAAATATGAATTCTGTGTGAAAAATGATGAATTTCGATATTAATATGATTAAAGTTGACTTTGGTCAATATTTTGGCTAAACGGACCAGGACCCAAAATTGGACGGTCCCGGAAGGTCCGTAGAAAAATATGAGACTCGGGCATGTGCCCGAAGTCGAATTCTGAGGTCTAGATTCCGAGAAAAGAATTTTTCTGAGAAAATGTTTTTCTGAAATTATTAAGGAAAAAAGAAATGAAAATTTGATTAAAAGACTATGGCATCGGGCTCGTATTTTGGTTCTGACGCTCGGTACAAGTCTTAAATATGTGCTAAGCGCTTTCTGTAAAGTTTGGTCGAAATCGAACGTCATTTGATGTGTTTCAGACCTAAATATCTAAAGTTTGAAGTTTATGAAGTTATAATGAAAAATGATGATTTTAGGGTTTGATTCCATGTATATGATATTATTTTGGCAATTTGATCGCACAAGTAAGTCCGTAGGATATTTTTGAGGTTGTGTGCACATTTGGTTTGGAGCCCCGAGGGCTCGGGTGAGTTCTGGATAGGCATCGGAGTGCATTTTGGACTTTAAAATTTTCTGGCATTTTGGCTTCTGTGATCTTCGTAAATGCGAAGTGGAGACTCGCAATTGCGAGCTTGCAAATGCGAGCCCTTCATCGAAATTGCGATGTCTGTGACTGTGGCCTATGATCGCAAATGCGATCATCCTTTTCGCAAATGAGAAGTCCGGGAAATCTGCATTGGGTCGCAAATGCGATCATTTTTATCGCTAATGCGGAGGGCCATTGATCGTTTCGCAAATGCGAAAGTCCCAGCGTTGTCATGGCTTCGCAAATGCGAAGCTTTGTTCGCAATTCCCACATTTTGGTCGGGGTTCGCAATTCCCATATCAGAGACCTGCATTTTTCATACTTAGACGATTTTAAGCTTCACTTTTCATATTTCTCAAACCCAAACACCCATAGACGATTTTTCAAGAGTAAACCTCATTCCAAAATAATTTTAAGTTGATTTTCACTTAATTTCTTCAATCTTTAATACTCCCTCCGTTTCAATTTATGTGAACCCATTTGACTGGGCACGGAGTTTAAGAAAAGAGAGAAGACTTTTGATCTTGTGGTGTAAAATAAAGCACATGAATTTTGTGTGGCTATAAATCATTCTGTAAAGGTAAATTGTTTCCAAATAAGGAAAGTGATCATTCTTTCTGGTACGGACTAAAAAGGAAATAGGTTCACATAAATTGAAACGGAGGGAGTATCATTTATCATGTTTTCATCTTAAAGTCAAAGTTTTTCATGGGTGAAAATGGGGATTTTGGGTAGAACCTAGGTTTTCTTAAAATTGGGGATTTGGACCTCAATTTGAGGTCCGATTTCAAAACAAATTATAGATATGAACCCGTGGGGGAATGGGTAACCGGATTTTGGTTCGAACCTCGGGTTTTGACCACGTGGGCCCGGGGGCATTTTGGAAATTTTTAGCAAAACTTTGGAAAATTCATTCTTACGCATTCAAATTGATTTAACTAGTATTTGTTGATCCATTTGAGTAATTTGTGACTAGATTCGAGCAGTTTTGTGGTGAATTCGAGGGTTAAAGCTATACTAGAAGCTTGAGTTGAGTTTGGAGCTTTCGAGGTAAGTGTTTGGTTTAACCCTAGCTTGAGGGAATATGAGTTGAGTCTTGTTGCTAATTGCTAAATGATCGAGTACAATGTATAGGCATGGTGACGAGTATCTATACATTGGTGTCTAGCATGACCGTGAGTCCTTATAATGTGATTATCATGACTTGGTTGTGAATTCCGTGTTTACCAAAGGGTTCCTATATGTTGTGAATAACATGTGAACGATGATATGATCATTTGATTCCTAGGAGTTTTGGCTCGAGTTGTGATACGAATATTGAAAGTATATGAAATGACTTGATTCTTTGGAGCGTTGGCTCAGAATTGGTAAAGTGCATTATAACATAAGAGAAAGTAAGAAAGAGAAAGTGTTGTTGATTATTCCCTTGTCGGGACGTTTGGTTGGACTTGTTGGTTTCCTTCCCTTGCCGAGATGTCTTCAATTACTTGCTTATTTTACTTGGATCGGGTTGCGCACCGCAACAAAGTATGGGATAAATATGTTATTTCCGGACTTGAGTTTTGTTGGCTGATTTGCCTTTATTTAGACTTCTTGTTTATAACTGTTGTTCCCCCCAACATGTTTCTCCCTCCTTTAATGAACTGCTTATCTCCTGTTTATGTTCCGCAAAGTATATTTCATATCTGTACAGGTTTATCTGGTAGTCTGGTCAAGCCTCGTCACTACTTTGCCGGGGTTAGGTTACACACTTACCAGGACATGGGGTCGGTTATGCTGGTGCTACACTTCTGTGCATTTTGTACAGGTCCAGGTTCTGAGGAGCAGCAACAGTATTAGTGCGGGAGCAGGCTTTTATTTTCACGAAATCGAGGTAGCCTTGCAGGCGTCCGCAGGCCCGACGTCTCTTCCTTATTTTCTCTTTCAGACTATTGCCTCCTAGTTTTTGAGACAAACAACTTATATATTTCTTTCAGACCCTTGTATTTAGTAAATTCTTAGCAGTTCGTGAGTAATGTGACACCAAATCTTGGGTAGGAGCTAATACTGATTATTTCGCAATTTGTGGATTTATTAATCAAACTTTCGCTATTATTGTTATTATTAAATTACATGTCCTATATTGATGCTATAAATGGTTGATAGGTTTGTTTATTAATGGGAAGGTAATTAAGTTGTCTTGCCTAGCTATCACGAATAGCCGCCATCACTACTCCGATGGTGGGAAATTCGGGTCGTGACAGGTATACCTTTCGATTGGGCAGATGCTCGATTAGTATGACTTGTTCAAACTCTTTGATACATTGACTTTGTGGCATCAAAATCATTAGGAATTATGAAGGTTCGAGGTATTGCATAATCATCGTCCTCGAAAATTTCCAGTTGTTCCGATCTGGTCGAGGTCGACGACTGTGGTTGCTATTTGACCTGTTATCCTTTGACTCTGGTCCCTTTATTGATATTAGTGTCGATGATGGTATTACCTCATCAATTGCAAACATCTCTTTGGCTGCTAGTTATTCACCGTACACCGTTTTGATTTCTTTCGGTGTTGGGAATTTCAAGACTTGATGAAGCGTCGTAGGTACCACCCTCATATTATGTATCCAAGGTCTCCCGAGCAGCACGTTGTATCTCATATCACCTTCGATTACATGTAACTTTGTTTCCTAGAAAGTTCCGGCCACGTTTAGTGGCAACATGATTTCCCCTTTGGTGGTTTCACTTTCCATGTTGAAACCGTTGAGCACCCGAGTTGCAGGCACGATTTGATCTTGCAGACCGCGTTGCTCTACGACCCTTGATGAGATAATATTTATCGAGCTACCTGGATCAACTACACACGTTTAACTTTGAATTTTATTCATAAGGATAGATATTACCAGTGTGACATTGTGAGGCTGTTCAATCCCTTCCGCATCCTCATCGTTGAAAGATAAGGTATCCTTTGGTAAGTAGTCCCGGATATGCTTCTCCCTTGTATTGTCACTTTGGTGCATTTGAATATCGGGCCTTAGGGAATATCGAACCCACCAACGATCATATGGATCACGTGCTGCGGTTCTTCTTGTTCATTTTTTGTGTTTATATCCCTGTCTATAAAATGATTTTTAGCTCGGTCACTCAGGAACTCTCGAAGGTGACCCTCATTGATTAAATGAGCCACCTCCTTCCTTAACTGCCTGCAGCCTTTGGTTCTGCGGCAATGGGTTCCATGGTATTTGCTTATTTGATTAGGGTTCCTTTGAGCTGGATCGATTTGTAGGGGTCTGGGCCACCTAGTATCCTAAATATGTTATGGCTAATACAATACCCGATGCATCAATGCTGAAGTTGTATTATGATAACTGTGGAACTTCCTTGGGCTCGACATGTTTATCTAAGCCACTCTTACTCATAAGCCCTCGGGAGTTTGGTCCTCGATCATTCCTTCGATCATTCTGAACGGGATTAAGCCCTCATTCGCTATTTCTACAATCTGCATTGTACGGCTGCTACCGATCTCTATTCAATTGGGGATCTTTATCGATGTCTCCTTTAATCTTGCCCTCGGATCTATTCGGATAAACGAAATCGGAAGGGGCTCCCAGCTAATCATCCATGACCCTTATCTTTGATTGTTATCAGTTATATACATCGGTCCAGGTCACAGCTGGATATTCAATCAAATTCTTTTTAAGTTGTCGTGATGCTATTGAACTTCGCTCGTTCAATCCTTGGGTTAAGGCTTGGAAAGCCCAACCATAATGACCGAGGGCAGGTCCATGCGTTCCATCTGAAACCTAGATACGAATTCTCTTAGCATTTTGTTGTCCTTTTTGTCTCACTTTGAAGAGGTCTAATTTCCTAGTCGCGACCTTTATTGCTATAGTGTGTTCCTTTACGAAGGAATCAACAAGCATGTTGAAGGAATCAATGTAATTGGGCGGCAAGTTGTGGTACCATATCATTTCCCCTTCGATAAAGCTCCAAATTTTTTCAACTGAACAGATTTAATTTCATCGTCTTCGAAGTAATTTCCTTTTATTGCGCATATGTAAGAAGTGATATGCTCATTATGATCAGTGATTCCATTTTACTTAGAAATTTCTAGCATACGGAATTCGGAATGGGCTTCAGAGCCGCGATTGGTGGGAAAGGCTTCTATACAACCTTCTTCGAATCCAAACCCTTCAGAATCGGGGGTGCCTCGATATTTGATCAACCTGTGAGTTGTACGTTTCTACCTTTTTATCATTAGCCTCGATTTTCTTTTCTCCCGATTCAATCCATTTAGTGAGATCCTCGAGTATCTTCATGATGGCGGGGTCAGTTCCCGATCCATTATCGTTCAATCTCTCCCGTACGGGTTTAACCCTATGAATAACTTCCTGTGATGTATCGAGTTCGATTTTGCTTGGTGCTTGATTCTAATTTTGGAGTTGCGCTATCACATCCTGCTAATTTTGTAGCATGTCAAATATCATTCTAAGGCTAATCTCACCTTCTTCACCACTCTGTGCATTCTAATCGGCTGCCCAGACATATCTGCGGACACTATTTTCAGGGTCGGCGCATAAATCTCCACGAATGGCGACACGAGAACTAAAATCAACCGGATCTACGACAAGTGGTGTGTCTGGATTAATTCGAGGCACTCCATTTCCCGGGGAGACTATGTGCTCATTCTGGCTATGAAGGCCAAGGCTTATATCTATATAAGTGCGTACTGCTTGAGAGTTCTACATATTGATTCCTGAAATCAAAGATACTTACGATAACGAACATAAAAGTAGTGTGTGTTATAGGGGTTAGTACTAAGCAATCAAAATTATCCTTAGCCCCATAGTGGATGTAAAATTATTTACCCTAAAATTGGATAACAACTAACCTTATAACGTGGTTTTAAGGATATGTGATTTCACCTAATACCAATTAGTAAACGTAAAGATAAGTGATGTAAATAGACAAAATGTAAAGCAAACAAGCGTTTGGACAGAGTCCTGGAGCTCGTACACCCTCAAGCTAGTTATGCAAGAATAGTTAAAGGTACAATAAGTTGATGACCAAGAAACTAAGCTGAGAAATATTATATTGCTTTTATATTCGTGAATGTAAGGTGTCTACAAATGATGAGGACTCCTCTTTATATAGTAGAGGAGTCCTAATTATGGTATAACTCTAATTACAGAAGTTGATAGTTTGTATGGGTCCACCAAACTGTAGAGTACCTGGTCCTCTACAAGTTTCTGCTGAAAGCACATAGTAAGACAGTAAGTAAATGAGGCAGAGGATTTTTATGTGGAAAAATACCACACAAGGGGATAAAAAAACCATGACCTACCTTGTAGTCTTTTAACTTCACTAACTTGTAATCTTACCTATTATAAGCCACTTTACAATACTCTTGATTGCAAAGACTTCAAACTAACTTGTTGTACCTTTACCACAATCCACTTTATGACTATCCTAGTTACAAAGGCCTTTTCTAACTTGTGGTGCTGTCACCACAAGCCACTTTGTAACCCTACGATTACAAAGACTTTTCTTTATGACTAAATCTAGCCACAACCTAAACTCAATGATTCTGAGGATGTAGAAGAGGATTCCTAATTAGTAAACTTCTAAGTAAGTGATTTATGAGATATTATAAGTGCAATAACAAGGTTTCAACTCAACTAGGACAACAATAATCAATCGTTTAGGAACTGGTCCGTAGTGGCGTTCAACCTTGTTCTTCAAGCTTGAGAGAATGATCTTTTTTTTTGCTTGATGCTTGAGTGAATAAAACTGAAACCTATTCGTGATGTTTTGTATAAAAGCCCTTTTGGTACAACTTAATCACATCACTTGAAATGATATGAGTACTTTGTTTGGTTAGAGAATGAGAGGGCTGTCAGTGTGGTGCAGTGTGGTAGAAACAGTGTTGCCAGTCACCTCAGTTCTAGCTGTGTCCAAATGACTTTGTGATGCTATATAGGACCGCAGGAGCATCAGGTCCTTGTTTGGTTCCTAGCTCCTGTATGTGTAGCAATTCAACTTTTACTGGAGTCCGTTGGAGTTTGCAGCAGTCCCAAGTAGATCAGGTTCCCTAACTAGTTCTTACAAGAAAGTTTGTTAGATCATCAAAACATAAGGCAAGAGTATTTAAGATCTATCAGTTTCCCCCTTTTTGATGATGACAAACTTAAACATTTATAGGTTCAGAACAAGGACATCAGAGAGCATGTCAAGGAGTTCCCCCTAAGACAATGCCTTAAGTTACGATTATTGGTTCTTAATTGAGAATCAGTTCCCAAAAGAGTTCCCCCAGTGTCCTTCCCCCTTTTGGCATCATTAAAAAGAATAAGAATGCAAAGAATTCCATCCAAGCTAACTCATGCCACATATGTGCACACAATTATGGGAAAAATAGAAGACAAAGATGAAGTACTAGACAAGATAAGAGAGGAGTTATATTAATAATTTTGATATGCCTCTTCCTTTGAAAAAAGGAAGAGACATCATTGAACTTGAAACACGGGAGCAGTAACAGTACATCCCAACCACAAAAAAAAAACTACCAGCCATCAACCATCAACACAAACAAATAAAGGAAAATCATATCCGGAACACTGGTCACTGAAAGGAACTTAGGGGGCACTAGGAGGAAAAGACTTGGATGCTGCAGCAAGTGTTTGGAGAACAAGGTCTATTCGGGCATTGCCCGACTTTTGCTCATTGAGCAGTTCAGCTTTTAGGTTCTCAACTTGTGCCCTGAGGTCATCATTTTCTTGGGTCAAGCGGATTACTTCATCATTCAAAAAAGGAACCACTCGAGCTTGCTGGCCTTCCAAGATAGCATTCATGGCCTTCAATCTATGTATCTCCTCAGCTGCGCTGTTTTGGGCATTGATGAGCTGAGACACAGTTGAAGTGCTTCCTACACCCCCATATTGCTCAATGAACTCACACTCCTCCAGGGTTGTCTGTGAGAATGTCTGTTTACGGGTCCCTACTTTACCTATTCCCAGAGGAACCTCAAAGTGTTTGAACACTTGTGTGAGTAAGAATCCATAGGGAAGCCTGTGCTTGCCATCCTTGAAATCAACCACTTTCTGCATATGCTCAATCATTATGGCAGGAAGACTCACAGGGTGAAAACCATCTAGTTGCTCCATTAGGAATAAATTAGATTTAGAAGTGATAGATCGACGTTTTGCTCGTGGAAACAGGACTTTATTAACCAGCTCAAACAACAACTAGTAGACAAGAAGAAGCGCTTTCTTATGAATCTGTTCCCCTTTCTGATTAGAATTATCTTTCACCACTGTATTGCGGAAGTTATATTGGCAAACATCTCGAACACCCTTTACTCCAACTGTAGGAACTTGTAAAATTTCCCCAAGCACTTACATCAAATACAATATCTACACCATTTACCAAGGCACAAACATGGTCAGTATCTACTGGAAACAAACTGGCAAAGAAACTCTGGACCTCCTCCTCATACACTTTGGGAGCATCCACGTAGAAAAGATGCATCCACTGTTGAAACTCCAACATTTCCAGGATTTGACGCATCCAGACATTTCTGAGATTGTGGGATCAAACGTACGCCCCAACAGAACTTTTTGGTACCCCTATCGCTCAGAGCCCAGGCAAACATCACTTCGTGTTTTTTTTTCCAGAACTAGGTTCTTCAGCTGTTTCATACTTGCGTTTCCTATGCTTTTCGCTACTGACCATACTTTTCCCTTTGGACCTGACAAGAATATCCTCACCACTTACTACCTTCACAATTTTAGACTTGGAAGTAGACCCCTTTTCCAAGGAAACAGACTCTGCCCTTTTTGATGACCGCCTTACAAGGGAACCTGGTTCCTTAGGAGTTCCCTCCTCCACCTCAACAACAGGAATTGTTTCATCCCCTACAGTTGCACCATTTTTCACCAGCTTTATTTTCTTCTTCTTACTGCTTTTCTTTCTCTTTTAGAGTGCAGAGTCGTAGGCCACTTTGAGTTGAAGCCTTGTGGTGGGGCACTTGATTTCGGACTCACGAGTCGAAATCGTCCTACACTGGCTGATGAATGCGTCAAGGGACATATTGTCAAGATCTTCTTCATCACTAGAGTGCATCTATGGGCCTTGAATTTCCAAGGGCACGGCATCAAAGATAATACTACTATCCTGGGGATGATAATCTTGGCCTGGGTCCTCCTAAGAGGGATCAGGTTCTCCATGTGAACCCCTAGTAGCGTATGCTACTGCATCTCTCATGGTGGTCCTTTCTTCCCTTACACTATGTGATGCGTGCTTTTGGGAAATGACCTCATGCAATATCCCTTCAGCAGATACTATAAACACTGTCTATTCTTCAACAGCCAGTGCTTCCACGACCATGGGGTTGCCTGTAACAATGGCGGAGTCGCTTGTGTTCTCAGTAATTAGACCTTGGTCTCCATTAGGGTTTTGAATGGCATGGGCAACAAGAAAAGAAGAGAGCGGAACAATAGTTTTTGAGTTGGAAAGAGGTTGGGAAACTAAGGAAGGGAGGACTGTAGCGATAAGGTTGATAGAAGGTGACACTGACTTAGAGACACCGAGAAGTCTCATAGACAGTTCGGGGGGGTTACAGGTGATACAGAAAGATCTGAATTTTTCTCAGCCATTGAGAGAGGTGGTGTGATGATCCGTTCCCTGTTTGAGTGAAGGTAGAAGAAGGCTTATAGCGAAGAAGTGTAGAAGAGAGGGTTTTTTAAAACAGAGAGGATAATTATGAGGGAAGAAGAATAGGCACCGATTTTGAAACGACGGTTGGGCGTGGAAAATTATGATGTTTCAGAGGGAGATGGAACGTTTGAATTAAAGAGATGTGACAGCCGGATCTGAAAAATTGATGAGATGGCAGTTGTATTTTGTATTTTTTAAAACGTAAATTAAGGGATGCACAGAACTACTAACCTTTTGTACAAGAACCTGGTTCTTGAGATGCATTTCCATTTTCAGGCCTCCCTTTTTTAAAAAATATCCTCTTTTATCAATCATGTACTGTATCTACTGCTTCTATCCTTATCATGCGTGTTTACCTGCAACGGTATTAAAGTGAGTTAGATACTGCCAGAAAACACTTTGAACCTATTATTTCTTAATAACACAAGCCAAACCAAAAAGGGATCTGGTCCTTTGTTTGGCCTCAACAGTCCCAACTTTACTCTATTTCTTTCAAACTGTTCCCTACTTAGTGACTTAGTGAAAATGTCTGCAATTTGATCTTCTGTGCTGCAAAACTTCATGCATATCAATCCTTTCTCCACATTGTCTCTTAGAAAATGATGCCTCACATCAATATGTTTGGTCCTCTTATGTTGAACTGGATTCATTGCCATGTTAAGTGCGTTGGTGTTGTCACATTGAAGAGGCATACTATCAGTGAGAACTCCAAAATCCTCCAGTTGCTGCTTGATCCACAGAAGCTGAGTACATCAGGATGCTGCAGCTACATATTCAGCATCAGCTATTGAGAGAGCCACTAGAGTTTGCTTCCTTGTACCCCAAGAGATAAGACATGATCCCAAGAAGTGAGCCATCCCAGAAGTGCTTTTTCTATCCACGAGATAGCCTGCATAGTCTGCATCAGCATACCCAATTAGATTAAAATTGTCACATGATGGATAGTATAGCACCAGGTACTATGTGCCTTTGAGATATCTCAGTATTCTTTTGGCAACCTTCAAGTGAGATTCCTGGGGATTTGATTGAAACCTTGCACACAATCCCATGCAGAAAACAATATCTGGACGACTAGCAGTGAGATAAAGAAGCTAACCATTGATGCCTCTATACATTGTTTGATTTACAGGAGGTCCAGATTAATCCATCTCTAGTTGGGTGGCAGTTGCATTTGGAGTGTCTATAACTTTTGGTGCTTCCATGTCGAACCTCTTCAAGAGTTCCCTGATGTGCTTTTGCTGACAAATAAAATTGCCCTTTGGGGATTGTTTCACCTGAAGACCTAGGAAGAAGTTTAATTGACCAATCATGCTCATTTCATTCACTTCCCATAAGTTTTGTGAATTCTTCACCCAGAGAGTCAATTGTCGCTCCAAAATTCATATCATCAACATAGACATGAACAGTGAGCAGATTCCTTCCTCGTTTCTTTAAGAAAAGAGTGTTGTCAATTTTCCCTCACTTAAAACCATTTTCTAAGAGAAATTTTGACAGCCATTCATACCATGCTCGAGGAGCCTACTTTAGCCCATACAAGGCTTTGTCCAATTTGAACATATATTCAGGGTGCTCATGACATTCAAACCCAGGGGGTTGTTTCTCATAGCCTTCTTCCTTAAGTAGTCCATCCAAGAATGCACTTTTGACATCCATTTGGAAAAAAGTGAATTCCATATGAGAAGCAAAGGCGATCAGAATTCTGATGGCTTCCATGCGAGCCACTAGAGAAAATATTTCATCATAGTTAATCCCTTCCTCACTTTTAGCATCGAACTTACCAAGCTAATCCTTCCCATTGTTGAGAACATAACATTTGCATCCAAATGTTCTTAGATATGTCAGCTTGGGTTTTCTTCCATTCAACAGTTCATACGGGGTCTTGTTCATAATTGACCTGATCATGCACCTGTTCACTCAGTAGCAGGCAGTATTGACAGCTTCAGCCCAAAAGTTCTTTGCAAGTCCACTGTCAATGAGCATTGTTCTTGCCATTTCTTCTAGAGTTCTGTTCTTTCTTTCTACTACTCCATTTTGCTGAGGAAATCTGGGAGATGAGAAGTTGTGAGTAATGCCATTTTCATTGTAGAATTCATCAAATTTGACATTGTCAAATTATGTCCCATGATCTGATCTAATGCATACAACTCTAGACTCCATCTTCACTTGAATTTTCTTCACAAAGGCCACAAATACTCCAACCATTTCATCTTTTGTTCTGAGAAACAAAGTCCATGTGAATCTGGAATAGTCATCCATGATCACGAAAATGTATCTCTTTCCTCATCTGCTTTGCACCCTCATAGGTCCACAAAGATCCATGTGTATGAGCTCAAGCAGCTTTGAGGTGCTTACATCTCTTTTTGACTTAAAGGAGGACTTTACATGTTTTCCTCTGGCACATGCATCACAGACTTTTTGAGTTTTGAATTGTGACACAGGCAGACCATAGACCAGGTCCTTCTGAATTAGTTTATTTAGACGGGAAAAGCTTGCGTGGCCCAGTCTTCTGTGCCATAGTTCCGCATCATCATCAACCGCTTTCAGACAACTCAGATCACCACTCTATAAGGATTCAAAGTCAGCAACATAGATGTTCTTGTATCTTTTGGCCACTAGAACTATTTCACCAGCCACAAGGTCAGTGACTGTATATATTTTGGACAAGAACTCCACTTTGTTCCTTTATCACAAATTTGAGAAACACTCAGAATACTATACTTAAGTCCATTGACATAGTACACATTTTCAATAGAGTGAGTGAGTGACTTCCTAACTTTTCCAACTCCAAGAATGTATCCCTTTTTGCCATTGCCAAAGGATACACACCCTCCATGCAGGGCTTTTAGTGAAAGAAAGTCTGTGGTGTTCCTACTCATGTGTTCTGAACATCCACTATCCATAAGCCATTGCTGACCACTTCCCTTCACTGTTCCATGCACAAGAAAATTAGGAGTTAGTTTTAGGAACCGAAGCAAGTTTGGGTCCCTTGTAGCCAAGAGGATGAATAAGAGCTATGTTTGTCTATGCAAGTCATGCGCGCTTTCTGTGATTGGAACCTGGTCCCTCTTTTGTGATCACGGTTTCAGCAGCTACTTTATCTTTTGGTACTAACTGATTCTTGGCCTGGACACCTTACATGGAGTGCCCATTGTTCCCATATTGGGTACAAGGCCAGTTATCAGATGCAGTGGCGCTCTTAATGTGAGGGTTGTAAGGATCTTTCTTCCTTGGGAACCGTTCTCCCCGCCCTTTTTCACTGTCATTAGTGAACAAGGCCGTGGTAACTTCTACGGACCAGGTCCACTTTGTAGACCTTTCAAGATCATTCATTACTTTTTCTAGATTGGCTTGGAGGAGCTCGTTTTTCTCAATTTCAGCATTCATCCTACATCTCAAGGCCATCACCTCATCTTCAAGCCTAGAATATTCCTCACTCACATCTTCAAGACTAGAATATTCCTCATTCATTGTCTCCTTTCCTCTTTCAGAGCTTTCAATGGCTTTTGTTTGATCATAAATTACAGCAACTAATTCTTTTCTAATATGTTCAGATTCTTCTAGTTCTAAGAACAAGGAATCCCTATCCTCCAAAAGACTACAAAATGCATTAATTAAAATATCGACTAAACACATGAGTTTTTTTGGAGAATAGGATTTCAAATTTCTCTGAACATCCTTGAAGGTTACCT
The DNA here is from genome assembly GCA_026770625.1 of Nicotiana glauca. Taxonomy (NCBI): domain Eukaryota; kingdom Viridiplantae; phylum Streptophyta; class Magnoliopsida; order Solanales; family Solanaceae; genus Nicotiana; species Nicotiana glauca. The sequence goes on along the minus strand of MU701621.1, from coordinate 11,598 downwards.
CTTCGTTGCCATTGTCATCATCGTTGTCTGATTGAGCCATCAAAGCAAGTGCTGAGTCATATCCAATCTCCTTGCCTTCAACTGCCATCGTAGAACTATCATCACTGTTAGATTTTTCTAGTTTTACTTGTATAGTCCCTCATGAGCCATTTGCAAAGCCTCTCATGTTTTTTTGGCAGTGTCGCATGTAGAGATTCTATCGTACTCTTTAGTTCCAAACCATCTACTAGGATTTTCTTGGCACGAGCATTCTTCTCCATCGCTTCTTTGTCTGCTTTAGTGTATTATTCGCTGATCCGTTTTATTGAAACTAAATTTTCATTTTGTACTTTGATTGGAACAAACGGACCATCGCAGATAACATCCCAAAGCTCGCAATCCTCAGCCATGATGAAATCATGCATTCTAGCTTTCCACCACCAATAATGTTTTCCATCAAACTTGGGTGGGTGGTATATGGATTCGCCTTCTTCAAAATTTAGTGGAGTCATCATGAGGATCCTTCCTAGGTGTTAACCTGATAGGAGGAACCCGCTCTGATACCAATTGATAGTTTGTATGGGTCCACCAAATTGTAGAGTCCCTGGCCCTCTACAAGTTTCTGCTGAGAGCACTTAGTAAGACAGTAAGTAAAAGAGGCAGAGGATTTTTACGTGAAAAAATCCCGCATAGGGGGATCAAAAAACTACGACCTACCTTGTAGTCTTTTAACTTCAATAACTTGTAATCTTACCTATTACAAACCACTTTACAATACTCCCGATTGCAAAGACTTCAAATTAACTTGTGGTACCTTTACCATAAGCCACTTTGTGACTATCCTAGTTACAAAGGCTTTTTCTAACTTGTGGTGCTGTCACCATAAGCCACTTTGTAACCCTACGATTACAAAGATTTTTCTTTATGACTAAATCTAGCTACAACCTAAACTCAACGAGTCTGAGGATTTACAAGAGGATTCCTAATCATTAAACTTCTATGTAAGTGATTTAGGAGATATTATACGTGTAATAACAAGGTTACAACTCAACTAGGACAACAATTATCAATCGTTTAGGAACTGGTCCGTAGTGGCGTTCCACCTTATTCTTCAAGCTTGAGAGAATGATCTTTTCTGTTTTTGCTTGATGCTTGAGTGAATGAAACTGAAACGTATTTGTGATGTTTTGTATAAAAGTCCCTTTGGTACAACTTGATCACATCACTTGAAATGATGTGAGTACTATGTTTGGTTAGAGAATGAGTGGGTTGTCATTGTGGTGCAGTGCGGCAGAAACAGTGCCGCCAGTCACTTCAGTTCCAGCTGTGTTCAAATGAATTTGTGATGCTATATAGGAATCGCAGGAGCATCAGGTCCTTGTTTGGTTCCTAGCTCCTGTATGTGTAGCAATATAACTTTTACTGGAGTCCGTTGGAGTTTGCAGCAGTCTCAAGTAGGTCAGGTTCCCTAACTGGTTCTTACAAGAAAGTTTGTTATATCATCAAAACATAAGGCAAGAGTATTTAAGATCTTCAGAAGTAAATCCCATGATTAGCCTAAATAACCGCCCTTGTTCTGATCTGTTTCGGAATTTTCGCCGTGATCTTCGACCGGTTACGGATATCTTGCCTTTCCGTTATTGTGCTTCGTTCGAAGTCTGCCATATATGGTCTCGATCGCTATTGACTTCGATCTCGACGAGCACCTCGATTCTCGGGCTCTATACTTTATCTTCGTGCTCTGACCTGATCCATTACGAGACTAACTCTTGACGTGATTCTCCGGTCTTCGATTAAATAGCAAAATTGGACAAGTCATATTTTAACTGTATACAACAACATTGTAGGTTGTGTTTGGGGTTTCTTCTTCTCCTTCTTAGTTACAAAATGAGTTTGGTAAATTTGTTTTTATTTGACAATTTTTTCATTGACTTTGTTATTTAGGATCTTTAAAAATTATGTTTCAAAGTTGAGCTCACTTTGAGTAGATTTGGCATTGAAACGTGTGTTGAATTTTTAAAAATGAGAATTTTCAGTACATTGACAAGTCATTGGGCAAGGCAAACTAGCTTCTTATAGAAATTACCGTGGATGACGAAGGTACTCACTCCGTCTCTTATTATCAGTCGTGGTTACTATAAATAGTTGTCTCAAATTATTTGTTATTTTAAAAGTTTAAGACAAAATTGATTATTATTTTTTTTTTTACCTTAATTAATAATATCCTTGAAGACTTCAAACACCTAAATTATGGATAATTTTGTTCAAATATCAATTGAAAAAAAATTAAATATCAAGACATGAATAAAGATAAAGTGGTCAAAATTCTATCCTAATTAATTTATCTTAAGGTACTTGTATAAGAGAATTATGACAGATACTTTGAGACACGTGAAATAATAGATTAGTGAATACTAACCGCAAGACAGTCAAAAATATTTTGAGTAACAAATATTGACAGTAATATAGATGAAACGAAAAAGATTGTCAGAAACACTTTGTCCAGATAGTCCCTGACTGTTCTTTCATGCAAAACATACATTTAAAACAACTACATTAATTTCTTTTTTTATAGTTTCTTAATAAAAATAAAACAAGAATAGACAAGCTTTTGGTTCCATTAAAATAAAAAGGCAAAATTTAGCCCCATATATCCAGTACAGGCATGTTGTTGCCTTCTAGAGTAGGCCCAATTAATTTACTGAAGCCCATATTTCTGTATGCTGTGGTAACAAAGTCCAACACAGGCACACATACAGGGAGAAATTCAGAAATAGTCAGATTTATAAGTGGTCATTCAAAAATAGGCACAATTTCAAAAGTCATCGAAATTTAGCCACTTTTTATGTAAAGATAAATCTGAACGAAAACACTATTCAAAATCCGGAAAATACTCTAGCATACTAGAACTCCAGTATACTTTCCTGGAACTCCAATATATTATACTGGAGTTCCAGCAAAGTATACTGGAACTCCAGTATATTATACTTGAGCAAGCAAAATATACTGGTCCAGCATAATATGCTGGAAGTTTATATACGGGTGCATCGAACTCCAGTATATTATACTGGACCAATCTCTGTTGCAACAAAGTAGTGGCTATTTTTCAATGACTTGGCAAACATTTGATATTTTTGAATGACTTGTCCGAAAACTAGTTATCACGTACTATTTTACGCACATACATCATGAAGTATTGGAAAAATGAACTTAGAAACCCTAGTGAAAGATTTGCGGAAAATGTAGTACTTCACTTATGGTTTAAAATATTAGACTTCCATAAAATATTTCTAACTTTTTAAACAAGATCAATTGAAATATAAAAATTTATAATATTGTAGAATTGCCCTTTTGCAACCGTAGTTATTAAAAAGAGAACTAGAAAGTCAATCATTCTAATAGATAAAAAATGGCTGATGAAAGATTACGAAACTAATAATTAGGAATTGCAATGCATTTATCGGATACCCGAAAGCAATTGCAAACATGCTTCTTTTATAGTTTCCCTTTTTCCTTATCTCATTGGGTTGGATCATGTTTAGTTGCATATTGTGGATCGACTTCAAACGCGAAATTGAATGTAAGATTTAAAAAGCAAATACCTAAGGTGTTGGCTTATTACAGAATGCACATTTTTGTTCTATCTGTTTTTTCCGTCATAAACATATGATTTGTTTTTCTTTATTAATTAAATCACATCATCTCTTAATTTAGTTCCACCATATTGGCCAGCGCATTTGATGAAAGATAGCAAAAGATTCCATATAATAAACGGATGAGGATAAATAAGTTAGTTCAAGAGTTGGATTTGAATAGGTAGTTGAAATATAGACTCTTCACTCAGAGGCGGATCCAGGATTTCAAGAGGATGGGTGTACTATTGTGAAGAAGTTAATCTAGTATTTACATTAGACGTGTTTAACTTTAGTCTCTTACCATGAACTCACTACACTTAAAATTATAGGTTCAAAATTATATCTTTTTTAAATTTCTAGTGATTTTCACATATATATTTATTTACCTCGAAAATACGAGTAACAACTAAATTTGATTTGTGATCTTAAAGATATATGATTTAGTTCAATACCAATTAATAATCAAGAAGTATAAAGTAGAAATGAAAGAAATGAGTGAATTAAATCAGTGTTACTAAGTAGTATCGACCTCGAGCCCAGTGACCTCGAGATGGATCAAGAACAGTAAAGCAAGAATAATAAAGCTAAAGGACAATTCTGTTGAACAATGAGCGAGAAAAGTAAGAGAGTATATTCTTTGTCAATGACTAGATGATACTTACAAATGATTGGGGCCTCCTTTATATAATAGGGGAACCCTAAATAAGGTACATTTCTATTTACAGTAAAGAATCTTATTGGGACATCTGTCTAACCGCCTAATACAGATTCGTACAAATCTATTTCGGGATTTATGCAATGATTTCGGGGACGTGGCAGGAATCTTGCTCATTCTGTTACAAATCTGTAACGGCATTATCTCGGGGTTGAGCACACTCGGCTTTGATACTCATTGCACTTCGATCCTCGGACATTGCACTCTATCTTCGAGCTCGAGTCTGGTCCATCGAGCTTAAACTCGACCTTGCATGAACTCGGGCTTGTGGCGACCCCTTAAGCCCGAGAACCCGGGCATACCTTGCTGCCAACAAATTGCTTTCCATTGTCACATACAATCTCGGCAGGTATCCCGAACTGACATATGATGTGGTCCCAGATGAAGTCTATAACTTCTTTTTCTCCAACCTTCTCGAAGGCCTGTGCTTCTACCCATTTAGAAAAATAAGCAGTCATAACCAAAATAAATTTAGGTTACCTGGGGTTGTTAGTAGAGGGCCAACTATGTCCATTCCCCATTTCATAAAAGGCCACGGGGATAGGACCGAGTGGAGTTGTTCTCCGAGCTGATGGATTATCGGTGCAAACCGTTGGCACTTATCACATTTTTTGACAAATTCCTTAGTATCTTTCTCCATGTTATCCTAGTAATACCCTGCTCAATAATTTTGCGAATCAAAGACTCGGCGCCGAAGTGATTCTCACAAGTACCTTCATGGATTTCTCGAAGAAAATAATTAGTGTCCGTCGACCCTAAACATACCGTTAATGGTCCATCGAACGTTCTCTTGTATAATGTTCCGCCTTCATCTAATGCGAACCTAGCAGCCTTGGTTCGTAGGGCTCTCGATTCTTTGTGGTTCGATGGAAATTTTCCATTCTTCAAATAATCGATATATTTGTTCCTCCAATCCCAAGTCAGACTTATAGAATTTATCTCGGAATGACTCTCTTCAACCACAGACCTCGATAATTGGACGAGAGTCCCCGAGACGATATCATCTTCTTCAACCGAGGATCCCAAGTTAGCAAGTGCATCGGCCTCACTATTTTATTCTCTAGGCACATGATCCAGAGTCCATTCCTTGAAGTGATGCAAAGTTACTTGTAGCTTATCCAAGTACCGTTGCATCCTATCCTCTCAAACTTCAAAACTTTTGTTTATTTGGTTTACCACCAACACTGAATCAGACTTTCTTCAATGACTTCTGCTCCCATGCTCTTAGATAGCTTGAGACCTGCAATCATAACCTCATACTCGACATCATTATTAGTCAACCTAGAAGTTTTGATAGATTGTCTAATGGTACTATCTGTAGGTGGCTTCAAGACAATGCCAAGCCCGAAACCTTTCACATTCGAGGCAACGTCCATGAAAAGGCTCCATAACCCTGATGATGTACCCGATCTTAGCAGGAGTTCTTTCTCCATTTCGGGTACGAGGGGCGGAGTAAAATTGGCCACGAAGTCAACTAGGATTTGAGACTTGATGGTCGTTCGGGGTTGATATTTGATATTGTACTCGCTAAGTTCAACGGCCTATTTTGCCAACCGGCCTGGTAGCTCGGGCTTATGCAAAACATTTCGAAGAGGGTAACTGGTTAATACACATATGGGATAACACTAAAAATATGGCTTTAGCTTTCTAGATGTGCTTATCAATGCAAGTGCTAATTTTTCTAAGTGTGGGTATCTAGTTTCAGCGTTTCCTAGAGATCGGCTTACATTATAAATAGGGAATCGCGTACTTTGCTTTTCTCGAACTAGTACCTCACTTAACACTATCTCGTATGCTGCCAAATATAAGTTAAGTTTTTCATCTACCTTCAGGGTGTGAAGCAAAGGCTGGCTCGATAAGTATCACTTCAATTCTTCCAAGGCTTGATCACATTCCGGGGTCCATGTGAAATCTTTTTTCTTTTTTAGCAAGGAAAAAGAACTATGAATTAGATCTGATGACCTCGAAATGAACCGATCCAAGGCAGTTATTCATCCTGTTATCCTTTGCACGGCCTTCATGCTATCCACAACTGTGATATTCTCGATGTCCTTGATCTTTTCGGGGTCGATTTCGATACAACGATTTGACACCATAAAGCCGAGGAACTTACGCGAGCCGACTCTGAAGGCATATTTTTCTGGGTTAAGCTTCATGTTGTACCTCCTTAAGATTTTGAGTGGTTCTTGTAAATGAGTTAAATGGTCCTCTGCGCACAGGGACTAAATCAACATATCATCAATGTAAACTTCCATCGATTTACGTATCTGTTCCTCGAACATTTTATTAACGAGGCGTTGGTATGTAGCTCCTACATTTTTTAGCCCGAAGGGCATTACATTGTAACAATAAGTTCCAAATTTAGTGATAAATAAGGTCTTTTCCTGGTCCCCCGGGTTCATCTGAATTTGATTGTACCCAGAGTAAGCGTCGAGAAAAATTCGGATCTCGTGGTCGGCCGTGGCATCAATCATATGATCGATGTTGGCAGTGAGAAAGAGTCTTTTGGGCATGCTTTGTTTAAATCCTTGTAATCTATCCACATTCTAAGTTTGTTTCTTTTTTTAGGAACTACAACTACGTTGGCTAACCATTAGGGGTGTTTTACCTCCCGAATAGACCCTATTTTAAGAAGTTTGGTTACCTAGTCCTTTATGAACGCATATTTCACCTCGGACTGGGGCCTCCTTTTTTGCTTTACCGATTTGAACCTGGGGTCAAGACTTAACCGATGTGTTGTTATTTTCGATGGAATCCCTATCATATCTAAATGGAACCAAGCAAAGCAATATATATTATCAATAGGAAATTGAATGAGTTTTTTCCTGAGTTCGGGGGTTAATCCTGTTCCCAGGTTTACCTTTCTCTCGTGCATGTATTCGATTAGTGTTGTAAGGCCCCGTAAAATTTTGTGCTTAAAACCTAGTAGCTCATAGTGTCAAGGTCCGAATATGCGGTTCGGACCCTCAGTTGTGATCTAAGCTTTAAAAATCAAAAGAATAAATTTTTCCAGAAAATTGTCATTTCTGCGGTCAAGAATGCGGTCGCAGATCAGCTATGCGGACCACATTCCTACCGCAGAGTGTATCAGAAGGTTTGTCAAATTGATGTTGAAAATGCGGTCCAATATGCGATCGCATAGTCAAAAATGCGGACCGCAAAATCATTGCATAAATCCCTCAGGGATTTTTGGGGGTCAATTCTGCGGTGCATTATGCGACCGCAGAACACGAATGCGGACCGCATTCTTGTCGCAGATCGTGTCAGAACATTTAGTTTTTGGGAGCAATTCTGCGG